>JAVJIF010005766.1:0-200000 GCA_038442645.1 Agave tequilana
GGGGTTAGTATCTTCGCTAACCCAAACAAACTTCTTGCTAAATTTGAAACATGTAATCTATCATAACAAAATTTAGCAAGGTGGCCCATACGTCCATAATGTGTACAAGTGTACACATGAGCATACTTGTGATGGTGTGTCCGTGTGGAGCATGTGTATGCCGTGGAGGGTGTGCATGCATAAAGGATGGAACTTGTTTCTTTCGAAACAAAGATTCCAAATGTTTATGCCCAACAACACATTGGCTCAAAGTGGAGCCCAAACAATCTACACTCTTCTTAAGCATGGATATATTCATTGTTAATTAAAGAAGAAGTGTGGTATGCAATATGTGAAGTGTGTGATACTACCCTAGCATGGCAAACATGAGAAACATATCATTTTTCAAGATTTATTTTTATTTAAACAAATTTCTAACTCTTTTGAAATAAAATAAATTTCTCTTTCAAAGAATCATTTTCTCTTAAAACAAATTCAACTTTTGAAGACAAAACATCATTATTCTTCAAAGAGTTTCACAATAATTTTTAAATTTTAAAACTTTATTTTCTTTTATACAAGATCAAGTTGAGATCTAAGTGAGTCACAATTCACTAGAAACCTCTTCCTTTTCTTGCAAAAACAATCTCAATTTTAGAAGACAGTTTTCATTTCTTTATTTAAAGCAAAAGTCTTTTTTTTCAACAAATTATATTTTTCAATTAATTTTCACAAACTATAGATATTTCTTCATTCAAAGCATGGGATCAATATTCTCATTACATGAAGAACTAGCATCTCAGCATCACAATCTAAGTGGGGTTCCGAAAGTACCTCAAGGGAGTCATTCCTTGGACCATTAGCATTGTGAACTCGGTCTCCACTAGATTCCTCCTCTTATTGGATGGCAATTGAAGCTTGGAGGTGGTGGTGGTTGTCAAAATGTTCCACGCTGCAAAGGCGGAAACAATGTTAGAAAACACGCATAAGATAATCTTTTGGAAGTGTGCTTCTAATGGCCTCAAGGGCCTTGTGCATTGGCCCCTATATGATTGCTATCACTAAGGTAGGATTCCTTGGTAATGGCAAGGTAAACCTTATGTCCTAGGGTTTGTAAATAACGGACATCCTAATCTTCCAAACAATGATGTTGAAGGGTCAAATATAGGTGGGGTCATGAAGTTCATGGGTCCAAACTATATGTTGCAAACAAGCAAATGCAAATGTAGATTAGCAAACAAATGAATCTCACTCCTATGATGTTAAGCCTAGTATCAGGAGTGTTGGCTCTGATATCAATTGAAAGTGCTCTAAAGCCAATTGAAAGCACACCTAGAGGGGGGGTGAATAGGTGTACTTGCTAATCTAGAAACTAATGCGCTAAATGCGGAAGCTAATGTAAATTTTGCAATCACACTTAATACAACCAACAAGTGTAGCCGAATTCCCCGTGAAGGGCTCTGCACTAACTCTCTTGATTCTCCTTGAATGGGTTGAGGTGCTATGTGAAGCTCTTGTGGTTAAGTATAAGTGAGGCACACACAAACAACCAAGCATATAAGAATAAGCAATATGAATCAATGCAAGGACAACAACAAGCAAATAGATATGAATGATATGAATGATTGCTATGCACAATATAAAAGAGAGAGAGAGTTAGAGATAATGGATCAAACGCAAACACAAAGATATGTTTCGAGGTTCGAGCCCCTAGCTCTACATCCCCCCTACACCACCGTGTAGATTTCCAATCCACTTCTCCCACCGAGGGAACTGTTGACACTTAAAAAGACAAGATTCTATTGGTCCGAACAATGTCCAAACTTGTTGACATTTACAAAAGACAAGTGACAGACGAGCTGAAGACCAGTTTTCACCCATCTCCGAGGGACAAGGAAGTAACTTGGACTCCACTGATCCAACAAGCAGACAGTGAACCCAGATTGTTTCTAAACAGACCTCAGCAGGTCTAATGCTAACACTTAGCATCACACGAGCCCAAAGGGATAGCCTCGCTTGAGAGGCTAATATCACCCGACTTCGCCTCGAAGACATCCAAAGCCTCGCCAGGAAGCTAACTCGCAACTTCGCCACGGAGGACTTCCAGCTCCGCCAAAGGGTTTCTTTCGGACTTCGCCAGAAACCGTCTCTAGCTCCGCTGTGAGTTCAAAGCGGGCATCGCCACTAGTGGTCTGCTATGGTCAACCTTTGACCAATCAAATCTCCAGATGAAATCGGATCTATCGGATCAAATCCAATCAAGATCAAATCAGAGATCAAATTTGGCAGTTGATTGCCACAATCTCTTGACTCTTCTAAAAACGATTAAGAAGATCAGGGGAAATCCTCCAACGATATGGAAAGGATCAAGAAGATCAACTGACCTGCCAATTCTAGCTTCGCAGAAGCTGATCCTAGCCTCGCAGCAAGGCTACTTTCCAGATTTAAATAGATTTGATTCAATCTGTTTCCATATCTTCAAGGGACGATTATACCCTTGCTCTCCCTATTAATAGCCCACCAGGGGTACAAGGAGGAGACATACAAGAGGACTCCACAAGCAGAGGCTTCTTCATAACGCACCGTGCGCTCTCGAATTCAGAGACCTTTTAGAGAATTGCTTTCTCTAATCAGGGTGTTGATACCCTAACGTCGTCCTTCTTCTCAAGGAATCTCCGAACCAGGCGAGAAGGAATTCTTTATTGAAGGCGATTTTGAGAAGCAGTAAGAGGGTTCTACCAACCTTCTGTTCTCTGATTCCCCGAACCAGGCGAGAAGGGAATCTCATCGCTCGCATCGTCAAAGGGACAAAGTGGTCGCGCGCTGACCAGACTCCTATCGGCACACTTCTCCAGAATCTCTGAGGAGATCTACTTGTAATCTTTTTAAGTATACTTGTAATTTAGCTCCTCAAACTCTTTTATTGTAAGTTTTCCCCTTTGCAAACATAATGGAAAACAAGATGGCGACTCCGCTGGGGACGAAATTCTCCACTGCCGAGAATCAAGTGTCGCAATGCGACAAACAGACCTCCGGGTCTAACTCTGAATTCAGAAAAGCCGGTGCAGCCAGAGCTTCCCTGGCTAAATCTTCAAGGAAAGTCTCTGCGGAGACAGAAAGGTTCTCTGTGAACCTACTGCGGTTATTTGGCACAACAAGGAAGCATGTCCGCAGTCTGATTCCTTTACTTGTGAGAACTTGGTGGTTCAGTTCGATCAAGGAAGATTTGAAGAAGTCCTCTCTGGGGGTGGCCCAATGCTTCGAGCACGGAAGCATAGGAGGGTTTCCACAACTAAGGTTTCAAATCAGAAACCGGAAGCAGAATTCTGCCAACACTCCTCAGCCTCGTGTGTGGCTAATCCGATTCCTTGCGAATCTAAGCCTCCTCTGCCAAGGCGAATATGGAAGCCTAAACAAGAGTCTTCAACCGAAGCTTCAGGCGTAGCTACGCCTAAACCGCGCCTCTCTCGCGAAGAAAAAGGCAAGATGCTTGTCTGCTCCAATTATAAAGTTACGACGGCAATCATACCGTCGTCCAATTTAAGAGCAGCAATGCCTCGCGCCGGCCCTGTTCTCATGAGCAAAGCTACCCCACCACAGCGTACGCGCAGGGCTCATGACCGCGAAGCTGAAGCCGAGGTACCATCTAAGGCTAATTACCTTCGCAGCAGCATAGCAGGTAAAGCACCACAGCGTGCTCCGCTTTTCAGTGCGTCAAGCACTAAGTTCACGCCTGTTGACGAGCTAGAACCAAAGCACTATCCAGTGCTAATCCCATCTGTAGGGATAAAAGAAGCAGGACATCATCCCATGTGCGATCCAAAAGAGCCTTTGCGCTCGATTGCAGAGACCCGACCGGGTCTGATTTGAGGAAATTATTGACGGATAGACAAACCTCTTCCCCCCTGTTGTCAACAAATGGGATGTCAACTGCTGACACTCCACTCGGTCCATTGCCGGCTGGGACCAATCTCCGCCACGCCTCCAAGACGACGGTCAGTTTTTGATCGACTATCGGTACAAGCCCCGATGAAGCATCGCAGAAGGAGTATCTTGCGAGATCTCCCCTCCGCATCCGTCAACATGACTGGGAGAGGACGAGAGCTGCGCAGGGGAAGACAAACATCTGACGACACCCCCTACAGCTCCCCAGATCCAGACTACAGCCCAGGCTTAGGCGAAGTCTTGGTGCATGAGGAAGGTGTTTTCCGAAACACTAGATCCAGGGTGGCAATACCCTACAGTTACGAGCAGCCTTCTTCCTCGACGGCCCTAGCCTCGTCACAGCCCAGGAGATCACTCCAATCATCAGATAAAGAAGATGAAGATAGTGGGTACGCCTCTTCGGCGACAGTTAGCTCGGTGCGAACAAACAGAGCATCAGTCAATATGGCTGATAACGTCAACGACGATCTTCGTCGGCGCCAGGAAGCTCAGGAGCAAACTTCCAGAACCCAGCAAAAGGCTCTGGACAATATTCAACAGATGCTCGCTCAACTCCTCAATAACCGGAATAACAATGACGCCGGGAGCAATCACGATGAGGAGGAACACTTCAGCAATGAGCAGCCAAAGACGGAGAAATCCAAGGAGGGTTCTTCTCTAGACGCCGAAGTCCTTAAGGGCCTCCAGGCTCAAATCGCATCCCTAACTCAGAGGGATGAATTAAAGAAGGTAGGGGCAGTCCGTCCTTATCCGCTGGAGTGGGATTCGGTGCCATATCCACCGAAGTTCAAACCGCCAACGCTGCATACCTATGATGGAAAGAGCTCGCCAAATCAGCACATCTACTATTTCCGGTCTCAGACTGGTAATGTTATAGCAATGATGCCATCATGACTAGGCTTTTCATTGGCACCTTAAAGGGGGTGGCATTTGACTGGTTTCGCAGTCTTCCCCCGGGCTCTATCAACTCCTGGATCGACCTGGAAACTCGGTTCCTCTCTCGTTTCTATGAGGTGATACCGAAGTAACCATGGATAAGCTCCTCTCCACTGTGCAGAGGAAGGGCGAATCTGTCCGTGACTACATTGAACGGTTCAGAAACTTATCCTTGATGTGCCCAACTGGGATGCCATTACCCATGCTCTTGCAGACATGCAGACACAACTTCTTAGACCAAGTGGAAGTTCGCATGGGGGCAGTCAAAGCCCATACTTGGAAGGAATTGGTCGAACAGGCAGAGATAGCCGAGAAGTCGGCTAAAAAGTTCGAACCATCCGCCCCTAGAGGCAAGTGGGGGATGAACAACAAAGGGCGTAGCGACCTACCGCAATCTTCTTAAGCTAAAGGCAAAGAGACTATGTCTGTGGAATTACCTGGAGATATGCAGTCGAAGGCCAAGAAGAGTGGCTTCAACAATCAGGAGCCCAAATTCCCTCCAAAGCAATACTCGTTCAAAGACGATCAGGTGGTCACGATATTCCATCTGCTCCACAAAGGGAACAAAATAAAACTGCCAGATGCTCGGCGTCCCAATGAGATAGGGCGCACAAACGACCCTAAATACTGCCTCTACCACAGGATGATCCACCATCCTACTGACAAGTGTTATGTCCTCAAGGACAGAATACAAGCCCTGGTCGATGCCGGGGTTCTGACGTTGAAGACAGAGCAGAAGAAAGTCACTGCCAATATGGTGACTCTTGAGTTCGGCACCACTCAAAAGGTCACAGTTCCTGACGGGACTTATTCCGTCCCTGCGCCACGATTGAAAATCAAGCATCTTCCAGCTACAGCTCAAAAGAATAGGGGTCTTGTTCCCTTAACATTGGAGACATGAGAAGTCATGTGGATACATCCAGACCTCGTCCAAGACGTACAGCGGGATCCAAAGCAGCCCAACTCAAAGGCAAGTCTTGCAATGTCATCTCCATCCTGCCAGACGACGACAATCTGACATCGGCTTCCCTCAGTGATTCTGAAGGAGAAAAGCAAGCTTGCACAGCGCAAGCCGACACGCCTCAACAGACGGGCACCCGATCCGGAAAATCATACTTGAGGCAGTATGAAAAGTCTACTGACGAGATACAACAGCAAACGACGTCAGTACAAATACCAGCATCCACTCCAGTCCCAACCAAGGGAAAAGAGGCCTAAGGAGGTAGGATTCGACCACGTGTTGAAGAAACCACCAGGCCAAGGGTTTGATACGCCCTTTCGCTTTGACATATTGGCTCAGCTGGCCAATATCCCAGCTCGTATCACTATACACGAGCTCCTTCGCCTCTCGAAAGAGACAAGAGAAGCACTCAGGGATGCGCTAGCCAATTCAGAATCCTTTCTGACATGCATGCCTGAAATCCCTAACGACGACGTTCAATCTCCTTACCCAGAATGTCATCACGCACAATCGAAGGTGCCCGCTATTACCTTCACGGCGGAAGATATGCTTCTCAAAGACAACAAGCACGATCGACCTCTGTACTACACCGGATATATCGGTTCAACGTGCATTGAAAGAATACAAGTCGATCCGGGGTCTGCACTCAGCATCATCCCCAAAAGGCTTCTCTACTTCCTCGGCATACCATTGTACAGGTTGTCCACAACCACTACTACAATATACGGTTTCAACGCCGGGAGCAGTCATCCACTGGGGAAAATTCGACTCCGTTGCAGAATCGGGAGTCTGAAGTCAGAAGTGACATGCTATGTCATTGATGCTGACACATCATATAACCTGCTGCTGGGACGGCCATGGATCCATGCCAACTGGATCGTTCCCTCCACCCTGCACCAATGCTTCAAGTATGTTGAAGATGACACGACAGTACGAACTGTCTTTGCTGAGAAGCAACCATTCAAAGGGGTGGAAAACTACTTCACTGACGCTCTCCTATATCAAGAGGCCGGTGGAGCACTTAAAGAATCGTTGCCGGACGATGATGAAAGTGGCAATGAGGCAGATTCAGAATCCGAAACAGGCATGCCAGCCATTCTGATTGGTGAACCAATTATAGCATGTCTCAATAATCCCCTATGTAATATTCCTTCAGAGGATGAAGGTGAATGGGTAATTAATGATAATATTTCTTTTGATTATCCTGCGAGTACTGGGTTGATTAAATCCATTACGGATGGCTCTCTGCATGTGCCCGTACATGAGCCAAGTGTAGCCAGCACATCTGTGGAAGCTATAGAGGGGGCCACACTGGTGATCCCTCCGTCCAAACAAGGTCAGTCGCCAATAATCTTCGGTAGAACCCAGCTACGGGGACCCACAACTGCAGATTCGAGCTCAGACTCAGACGCCCCACAGTTCTTCCATTATGCGCGGCCAGCGCGCCATATTATGAAGAAAATGGGGTACGACTTGAAGCATGGAGCAGGCCTGAATTTCGGAAAAGGAAGGCGCGGTTTGATGCGGAACCTTGTACCTAAAGGGAAGCCCGCAAACTACTATGATAGTACACGCAGGGGGTTGGGTTACGTCACGCCCACGTCGTCAGCAACGGTTCAAGTCAAGGACGGTGGATCAGTTTCATCACATTCGGCTTCATCCTCCGAGTGGGACTCCAATATCAGTATAGGAGAAATATTCAAAGACCTCACTGTTAATATGACGTCGAGCAGTCAGTTGGAACCTGCGAGGCTACCGAGGAAGAACCGTGGGCCCAGCAATTAAACATCCAATGGGAAAAGCGGTTCGAGCTGCGCGAACCACCTACTGAAGACAAGGTGATGCAGGTCAACTTAGGAAGTCAAGACCATCCCAAGCCCATCTTTATAAGTGAAAGCCTATCACTTACAGAAAGGGAAGAATTGATAATACTCATAAAGGAGTATATAGATGTCTTCGCATGGAGCTACGAAGATATGCCCGGACTTGATCCACAGGTCGCTATGCACCGTCTGAACATCAAGCCCGACGTCAAGCCAGTCAAGCAGCAACAACGTCGGTTTCGCCCGAACATCATGGAAGCTATTGAAGCCGAAGTCCACAAGCTCATTGCATGTGGCTTCATCTGGGAGGAGCAACATCCAGATTGGGTGGCTAATATAGTCCCCGTCCTCAAGAAGAACGGGAAAATACGGATCTACATCGACTACCGTGATCTCAATACGGCCTGTCCTAAAGAATTCCCACTGCCCATCACCGACATCATGATCGACAACACATGTGGATTCGAAAGAATGTCTTTCATGGACGGCTTTTCAGGGTACAACCAGATTAAGATGTATCCTGACGACGAGAAGCATACTTCGTTCCGAACACCATTGGGGTATACTGTTACACTGTAATGCCCTTCGGACTGAAGAACGCCGGAGCAACCTACCAACAGGCAATGAGTACGATCTTCCGCGATCATCTCCGAAAAACGGTGGAGTGCTATGTCGACGACATTGCCGTCAAAAGCCGCAACAAGAATGAACATCTTCGCGACCTGAGAACGATGTTCGACATAATGCGGGCTCATCAACTGAAAATGAACCCGACAAAATCCTTCTTGGGAGTGTCAAGTGGCAAGTTCCTTGGGTTCATTGTCACATCAAAAGGAATTCATCTTGACCCAGACAAGGTCAAAGCCATTCAGAGCATGCATCCACCGAGGAATCTTAAAGAGCTCAGAGGTTTGCAAGGCAGGCTGGCCTATATCAGAAGATTCATTGCAAACCTCTCAGGCCGCTGTCAACCGTTCACCGACTCATGAAAAAGGGTGCTTCCTTCGTATGGGATCAAGCTTGCCAGGAAGCTTATGAAGACATCAAGAGGTACCTCACAAAGTCTCCAGTCTTAGTGGCCCCTACATCAGGAAAACCATTCTTGCTTTATGTAAAAGCTCTGGACTACTCCCTCGGTGCCCTCCTCGCTCAATAAGACGACAATGGCCACGAGCAAGCCATTTATTATCTGAGCAGAACCCTCATAGGAGCGGAATCTCGCTACAACCCTATCGAGAAAGAGTGTCTAGCTCTCATCTTCGCTGTCCAGAAGACACGACATTATTTGGTCGGCCAGACCATACATGTCATCTCCAGAGTAAACCCATTGCGTCTTCTTATGACGAAGCCGGGATCATTGAATTCAAGATTGGCTAAGTGGGCACTTTTATTGTCTCAATACGACATGATCTTCACGCCTCAGAAGGCGGTTAAAGGCCAGGCCCTTGCAGAGTTCTTGGCTGCTCATCCAGTTCCGGAGCATTCAAAACTTCACGAAGATATCCCTGATGAGGTCTTCGAGTCTAATGCAACCTCAGAAGAGGAAGTATGGCAGATGTTCTTTGATGGAGCATCGCGAATGGGCCCTAAAGGCAAGATTATTGCCAGAGTGGGGGTTGTGTTTATCTCCCCACAGAATCATGTCTTGCCCAGAGCATTTTCTCTGACAGAATCATGCTCCAACAATGTAGCGGAATACAATGCTCTGCTCATTGGTCTCCAGCTCGCTCATGGAATGGGGGTACGCTACCTCGAAGCTTATGGCGATTCAAAACTGATCATCAATTAGGTTAAAGGCGAATACGAAGTCCGCCATGAGGACTTGGTGCCTTATTATCACACGGCCGTTGAATTGGCCAACCTGTTTGAAGGTTTCTACATCGGGCACGTGTCTCAATCTCAAACCACCAAGGCAGATGCTCTTGCTGCATTAGCAACCACACTAGCCTTACCAGCTGACACCGAGTATCACCTTACAGTCGCAACTCGACATCTTGTATGCTCCAAGCACATGCTAAGAACTCGAGAAGTCTATAATGTCTCCACGGATCTTGAGCCGAGGGATTGGCGCTCTCCTCTCATCGACTATGCTTTGCACGGTCTGCTTCCAGACGATCCTAAAGAAGCGGCGTCCGTCAGACGAAGGTCTCTCCGTTTCTACTACGATCCGACTCTGAAGACACTTTACCGTCGTTCATATGACGGTCTCCTCCTCCGTTGCCTTTCCAATTCAGAGGCACAGGAAGCGCTCCAAGAAGCACACGATGGCATTTGCGGAGCTCATCAGCCAGGTCCAAAGCTTAAGGACAGGTTGCATAGGCTTGGATATTATTGGCCAACTATGATAGCCGATGCCATCCAATATGCACGAAGGTGTAAAGCATGTCAGATTCATGCGGACTTCATACACCAGCCTTGGAGCTGCTCCACCCGACCGTTGCTTCATGGCCATTTGAAGCATGGGGAATAGACGTCGTAGGGCCAATAGCCCTTCTTCGACATGAGGTCACCGGTTTATCCTAGCAACAACCGACTACTTTTCAAAATGGGCGGAGGCTATACCACTGGTTGAAGTCAAAACCTCTAATGTGGTTAATTTCATCAAACACCATGTCATCCATCGATTTGGTGTCCCTAGGCGGATCATCCACGACAACGGTCCCCAATTCATAAGCCAAGTATTCTATCGGTTCTGCGATAAATACCGAATTCAGAATGTGGCTTCAACTGCCTATAATCCTGCTGCTAATGGCTTGGCGGAAGCATTCAACAAAACGATCATCAAGCTACTCAAGAAATTCGTCTCCTCGAACAAGCGAGATTGGGACGAAAAGCTTGGTGAATGTCTTTGGGCCTACCGAACCACGGTGCGGACACCGACAGGCAATGCGCCTTTTTCCCTGGTATATGGGTGCGAAGCGGTCCTCCCATTGGAAATCCAGATGCCATCGTTGCGTGTTGCTCTGACCACCAAGTGCACATCAGAGGACAATGATCGCCTACGCCTTCAAGAGCTCGAAGCCTTGGACGAGAAGTGACTACAAGCGCAGCAGCATATCGAGCTATATCAAGCTCGAATCTCAAAAGCCTTCAATAAGAAGGTCAAACAGAGAGTCTTCCAGAAAGGAGACCTGGTCTTGGCCGTCAGACGACCGATGATTATGACGCACAAGACCAAAGGCAAATTTCAGCCTAAATGGAAGGACCGTTTGTAATAGAAACAGTCTATTCAAACGGAGCATACCGCCTCACGACTGCAGAGGGCAACCTACTCATGATGCCGATCAATGGCAAGTTCTTAAAGAAGTATTATCCTTAATCAAGGATCCTTCTCTTGATCAAGTTAACACTACACCTCTGATCAAGATCTTCGTGTCCAAAGCACACACAAAGAGAGCCTTTCTCTTCCTCCAAGTGAGGTCATACAGCCATAAACCAACAGACACCTGGTCGTGCACCGGTTATCCTAAAGGGGAATCAGGGTTATGCAGACATTAACCCGATAATCCAATATCCTTAACGGTTAAGGATAGAGGAAAATGTTGGCCTGTAAGCCCAACATAAGTCCTCGACAACTCATCATGCTGAGGGGAATAGCATGGCTAGCCCAATTCAAACGGTAGTTGGTAAAGGCATATCAAACCCGTTGACAGCTGGGGATTTGCTAAAAATCCTAAGGGACCCGTTCCCATTTGATTCCCTCTCCAAAGTCACTTACCAATACTCATCCACAGAATGGTAAGACCACAATGCATTCCGCTGTTACGTTAACATTAAACCTATGACAGCAATTCCCTCGTTCCTCCCCGTGAGAACGAGACCTCCAAAGTCACTTACCAATTCTCATCCATAGAATGGTATGACCACATATACACTCCGCTGTTACGTTAACATTAAACCTATGACAGCAATTCCCTCGTTTCTCCCCGTGAAAACGAGACTTCTCCCAAATTCCACTACAAACTCGATACTTATTGACATTTACAAAAGATAAGTATCACCAATATTTTGAGCTTGGTGGCATCTCAATCGGTTATGTCATTGCGACCTCTGAACCAGCAGACAGCTAAGTCTCAATTCCGAGCCCTGTTGACATTTACAAAAGACAGGTCTCGATACTCGTCGACATTTACAAAAGACGGGTATCACCAATAATTTGAAGCTTGGTGGCGTCTCATCCGGTTATGTCATTGCGACCTCTGAACCAGCAGACAGCCGAGTCTCAATTCCGAGCCCTGTTGACATTTACAAAAGACAGGTCTCGATACTCGTCGACATTTACAAAAGACGGGTATCACCATATTTTTTGAGCTTGGTGGCGTCTCAATCGGTTATGTCATTGCGACCTCTGAACTAGCAGACAGCTGAGTCTCAATTCCGAGCCCTGTTGACATTTACAAAAGACAGGTCTCGATACTCGTCGACATTTACAAAAGACGGGTATCACCAATAATTTTGAAGCTTGGTGGCGTTCATCGGTTATGTCATTGCGACCTCTGAACCAGCAGACAGCTAAGTCTCAATCCCGAGCCCTGTTGACATTTACAAAAGACAGGTCTCGATACTCGTCGACATTTACAAAAGACGGGTATCACCTTGAGCTGGGTGCGTCTCAATCGGTTATGTCATTGCGACCTCTGAACCAGCAGACAGCCGAGTCTCAATTCCGAGCCCTGTTGACATTTACAAAAGACAGGTCTCGATACTCGTGGACATTTACAAAAGACGGGTATCACCAAATTTTGAGCTTGGTGGCGTCTCAATCGGTTATGTCATTGCGACCTCTGAACCAGCAGACAGCCGAGTCTCAATTCCGAGCCCTGTTGACATTTACAAAAGACAGGTCTCGATACTCGTTGACATTTACAAGACGGGTATCACCAATATTTTGAGCTGGGTGGCGTCTCATTCGGTTATGTCATTGCGACCTCTGAACCAGCAGACAGCTAAGTCTCAATTCCGAGCCCTGTTGACATTTACAAAAGACAGGTCTCGATACTCGTCGACATTTACAAAAGACGGGTATCACCAATATTTTTGAGCTTGGTGGCGTCTCAATCGGTTATGTCATTGCGACCTCTGAACCAGCAGACAGCTAAGTCTCAATTCCGAGCCCTGTTGACATTTACAAAAGACAGGTCTCGTACTCATCGACATTTACAAAAGACGGGTATCACTAATTTTTGAAGCTTGGTGGCTTCTCAACCAGTTATGTCATTGCGACCTCTGAACTGGCAGATAGCCAAGTTTCACCAAATTTTGAAGCTTGGTGGCGTCTCAATCGGTTACGTCATTGCGACCTCTGAACCAGCAGACAGCCAAGTCTCAATCCCGATACTTGCTGACATCTACAAAAGATAGCCAAGCCTCATTATCCAACCCAACAAGAATTATGTTCTCAAGGAATTGCACTACAATTCGGAATCGCAATCCAAAAAGAAGAACAAGATTGAAGATTCGACAAAAGAAAAAAAAAGAATTTTCATTCAGCTCAAGAGGATAAAGTACATGGAGCTACAAGCGCACATTGTACGATCTGAGCCGCTCTCCAAGGGTGTTTAGCCTCGTCTTCCTGTCATCAGCAGCCTGGGCAAGCGCTTGTGACCTCAGCTCAGCCTCATTGAAATCTTCCGCTTCAGCCAGACGAGCTTTGGCCTCCGCCAAAGTTGTCCTCTGTGACAACCCCTGCCGCGCGAGCTCCTCACTCTGAACTTTAAGCTCTTCAAGCCGCGCAGTTTCCTCAAGACGCACCGGTATGGCCTTAGATAAGAGGAGATTTGCTTTCCTGATCATTTCCTCAGCCTTCGCAATCTTATCCTCAGCGCCGAGGAGAGCACTAGTGGTGGCGTCAATTGCACTTCCAACCTCCGCTTGCTTTATCTCCAAGGATTTCAAGTAAGAAGAGATAGCCTTAGCAGCCTCCTGAGCGGCAAGCCGAGTCTCGTGCTTTTGAGCAATGAGAAGCGCGAGTCGGTCATCAACTAAAGACTCCGAGTCCGAACGGTAGAGGCGGCGCCATTCCTCCGCATCCTTCTCAAATTCATCCACCAAAAGCTCCAAAGCAGTGGCCTGGTGATATCCCTCAAAGTCCCGAATACTCTCAATATCACGAGAGAGGACCCCCTTTAACCTTGAGAATGGCATAGTCGAGCCCTTCAGAACCAGGTCGATAGTCCGCCCTAAGCCTTTATAAAAGTTATCGACCAGGTCACCGATGTAATCGTTCTCGACCTCAGCCACTTCCGGTAAAGAGGCAACCTTGGAATAGTCCACCAGCCTGGTCGACGCCGTCGCAGAAGAAGCAGCGGGGGTACTGACAGCAGCCGGACAAGCCGAGGGCGATCTCGGCGGAGTCCTCATCGAAACCAGAACGCCAGCCATCGCGGAAGAAGGACTAGCAACCACCTCCTGAGCAGCAGGCTCAACCACCAGGGTTGGAGAAGTAGGGCTTGTGATCACCCTCAGCTCCGTACTTGGCAAAATTGTCGGCACCCCACTCGTTAATACAGTTGGAAGTGAGGACACCTCCGGGACTGCCGCCTCCGCAACTTCTGGCCTTTCGGCCGACTTGGATCGATAAGAAGGCAGGTCGCCATACAGCGCGTCCAACATAGCAGCATCCGCCGCGGTCGAAGCGCTCGTGTCACCCCTTGGCTCTTCGGGGGGATCTCCCGGCTCTCTTGAAGCTGATGCATTTTGAGGCCGAACACCTGTAACAAGACTGCGGTCAGTCAGAATACTACATGCAAAAGAAGCCAAGAGGTTAGGACAATACCAAAGGATGATGTTGCCTCGAACATCTCATCAGCCGCATCAGTCTCCAGGGGCTCCATCGGAAAATTTTTACCAGAATCAGCACGAACAGCCGGCTCGCTTTCGCTTGCCGAGTATCCTGTGGACCACCCAATAGAGCTCAATGCCTCAGGACTTCCTTTAGAAGTCCAGCGCCCGAGGGACCGATGTCGGCCACATCACCTCCGGACTCCTCCGGAAGGGCACAGGAACCTGCTTCAGCTCCATAAGTGAATAGGGGATCATAATGTTCCCCTTGTTCTCCAGCTGCCTCAGCTCCTACAATCAAAAGGATTGATAATAAGTCAATGGGAACGCACAAAAAGGCGTATTATATGGACAAGGTTAATCTTACCCAGACCTGGAGCGAATTCACCACTAGTCGGTTCAGCAACCGACGGTTCAGCTGCTAATGGGGCAGCGGAGGAATCGCCATAGAGGGATAACCCTCTACGACAATCGTAGGAGCTTGGCGACGAGGCTTCTTCGCCAATGATTTCCTACGAGAGCTACCTGCCCGCTTTCTCTTGAAGTGGACGTCAGAATCCTCTTCTTCCACTTCTCCTGCACGTCGTGGGGAAGATGTCCCCACCACACCGGAGCCAGCCGCATGAGTATCAGCTCCCATCCCCGCCTCGAAGCGAGGACTCTCTGCATCAGAAGCCTCGCTATCATCTACAGCGATGAACTCCTCCAAGCCAGGGACACGAACCCGTTTGCCTTCCTTTCTCTCAGAAGCCTTTCGCTTCAGTCGATGAGAGATTAACTTCACACCTGAGCGGTTGGCATTGAATCCAGGAGGTGTGGAGTTAGAAGCCGCATACCATTGGCAAAAGCACAGGGTCGTCAGAAGGTTGGGATCCTTCAACGGCGTGCGCAGACACGCCCCAGTGCCGCCCGCAGTAAAGAATCGCCAGGCACGGGCCCCATCGATGAGACTCCCCATGAAGGCTAAATCGAGATTGGGGTTGCCCACATACAGCTGGTCGTACCCGAACTGTCGAGCAAACCGGCTTGGGATGTAAGGTTCTAAATAGCAGACATCCCCGCTTCTATACAATAAATGTGAGGGCCGGGTACTGACCAAGCCACTCAAAAACCCCCCGACTCATGGGAGACCGTCCTGACTCCGCATCTCAGAATTCCTCGTCGTACCCTGCGCCCCGAATGCGAGGAAAACAGCGGAATAAGTTGTAAGCGTCATGACGACGCACTAACTTGCGGGCCTCGGCCACGTAGGTCTTCAGCCAGGAACATCCTTCGAATTGACGGAGAAGAGCCATTCGAACACCTTGCGGAGGGTCCTCTCCAGCTTCAATCAAAGAAGGGCAGTGTAAGGCAAACCACGCCATTAAGTAAGTGTATGGCAGGCCCACCCTAGGATTAGGTCCATCACAAGGCAGGATGGCACTCTTCCCACGCTTCATCGCCGGTGGCCTGCAGAAAGCCTCCGTTAATGCGCGAAGGCCTCTTTGAATACAGCACACCATGGCCGGAAGGAGACCCAGACGGTGGCCATGGACCAAGCGAACGGCAGGCAGCAAAACATTCGGGTGGACGATGTCACCCGAGGAGGATAGCACTACGCATTTCTTCAACCAGACGGTTAAGAAACCGGCCAACAGTGCCTTCCGGGACATCGGCTGACAAGCGTGATGGTGAAAGCTCTGAAGGACATCACCCTTCTTATAGGGACCATCGTCTTCTGTTATGACAATATCCTTTGGAGGCATACCTCCATCCATTCAAAAATGTCGCCATCTGCGACTCCACAATGAGCTGCCTCAGGAGCATTCTTCATATCTGGGAATAGGTAACTCGCCCAGTTTTTCAAGCTCTTCGAGCTACCCTTGCTGCCACCATGGATGCTAGAACAAATGTGCAAATGACACATTAACTCCCGATAAGTCTCAAATAAAGCAGGCTCCTGCTTCTCCAGAAGAGCCAACTCTGTCTCGCATGGAAAGTACTCTTCATACGGGAGAGACCCGAAGGGCAGGGCAGAGATTTCCCTTATCTCGTGTAAGGTCATGCCCAACTCGCCAACCGGGGTGAAGAAGGTCCCCGAAGTTGGGCAATACAACTCAAGGATGGCGTAGAAGCACGCCACCTTCATATCAATGCCGTAGCAGGTTGCCCTTACGGCCTCATAGAGGTTCAACCTCTCCAAGTCCTCCTCGAAGTGAGCGAGGATATAGTTGGTTAGGTCCGCCCACCATGTCTTTGGGGGTGAACCCAACCAGGAGTCCTGAAGTCAGTGGTAGGATAGCTCCCGTCAACTGCGCAGAACTGGGTGCCAAAAGTCTGCGCCATAGCCGGATTCTCTCCTACCGGAAGCTCCCGCGACACGTTTCCAGGATATAGGCCTATTATGTTGTGAGGAGGGCCCGCCCTTGAAAAACCAGGAGACTGAGATTTTAATCTCCCGACGTGGACGGACTCGACACTTCGGCTCACGCCCCACGCCATCTTCCGAGCCTGAGTTACACACTCAAAAGAAGACAAAGGAAAGTGCCGCTTGTTAGACGAAAGATAAAACTTCTCGCCATCTAACTCGAAGATCCACTGTCCCTCGCCTGCCTGCAATTGGCGATCAGGATCAGACGCGGCATCTCCGAACATGAAATTGGGCTTTTTATAAGTCCGACGGTCGATGTCTTCGAGAGGAGCGGTGGTTAGAATACTCCTCATGGTGAGCGGATCACCACCATGGATAAGCGTGTCCCGGACGACGGAACTCCGCTCACTAAAGAGAGAATCCTGGCCATAGAATTGAAGGCTGATGCTGCCATCCGCTCGGCTGGTCATCCCAAATAGACTATTCAAGGGACCAGGGGTGTAAGGCACTGCAAGAAAGAAAAGAGAACTATGATTAGTTCATCAGTCAAGCGGACATGGAGATATAAGATTCGCTAAGGCATAGCCTCGCCCCGTGAGCAAGGCCAGTAAGGCGACAGCCTCGACAAAGCTTGATCTCGCAGACAAATTTGCATTTTGCAGAAAACGTCTAAGTACCAACTTCGCTTAAGCGAGAAGTGGTATAGCCCTAAGGGCTGACGTCATCAAGAGGGTGTTATGGTCAAGAGTCATCCTTCGTGGCCATGACTGAAGGGACAGACCCGAGTCCTGTTCCTCAAACAAGACGAAGACAGCCCAAGTAATGGCTTCGTACGGAAGCCTAAAGTATTCAGTTCTTAATTCCCTGTACAAGGAAGATAGGGAAATTCAGGGAAACGAGTTCCCTAACGAGAACAAACCATATTCTGTCGTCTTGATAAGCCAAATACTGGCTTTAAAAGAGAAAGACCACAGTCTCTAATTAGGAGAGAAAGTCTCTTACCGGCGATTGGTCGCTCGATGACCGAAGGAGGAGGAGGACCCTACGTTACAGAAGTTGCCACTTCTTTCCCCGCTCGTCTTTTGGGCGCCATTGAAGAGCTACAAGAGTTCTCAAAGCTCTCTGAATGAAGAAGGAAGAGGAAGAGGGAAAGTCAAGAAATTTCTCTGAAAAAGGAGATCTTTTCCTGTTCAGCCCGATCGGGCTTTTATAGGCCAATCAGCGCCTGAAACGAGGCCTCGAAAAGGGCGTACGCCGCCGTTTCGAATTAATTCGAAACGCCACCCGAAGCGCCTCCCCGAGAAGCGCTGCTTCGATCCCACTAAGGGTTAACTTCGCCCTGGCTTAAAATGTGGGCTTCGCGCAATCCTTCAGGGACTTCGCCGAAAGGCTTATCTTGGCCCCCTAAAAAGGCGCTGTTCGCGGGACATGCCAGTTTCGCGAAGTTCATTTAAAGAAGGGACTATGTCCTTAACTCCGCATACAGTTTAGCTCCGCTATAGCCAAATTTTCAATGAAAGCAAGCAAAGATCTGATAATCAAGAGATGAACTTTCATTGATTTAAAAGGAAGAGTACATTGATATTACATCAAAGTTGTGTTTCATACAACACACCCAGTTGCTTAACAAGGTCATTTGCGCAAAAGGCATACAAGTAGTTTTATCCGCTTCTAAGTCGAACCGACTGGACAAAGAAGGCCTTCCTCCTACACAAGGCCGTAATCAGTGGTGCCGCAAGGACACGGTCATTATTCTCCACAAAAAATGGCAGATATTGCCAGGCCATTTTTGTTGAAGCCTGGCAATAAAAACCTATTGCAGCCAACACGATAGATCACGTATAATGGGAATTGGCAGTGATACCAGTGATCTAACGGGTGTAATGCCCGCTTTCCTGAAGTGAATCGCCCCCAAAGGCCACCAAAGTTGAAAGTCGGCAATGATGCCGGCGATCCCACAGGCGACGCCCACTATCAAAAGCGGCAGCTAGCCTTACCTCAGAACGAATCACCTCGGATAAAAGGCTGCCAACAGCCTCTGGGACACGCACCCGCTGCCCCAAATTGTTCCTCCTGCTTAAAAGTAAAGCTTCAACCGGGGAAGCATAAGGCAATTTTATGGTTCCTTCCATCAAGTCACAAGATTGGCGAACATAGCCCACTGCAAGGCAAATCAGAAAAGATTAGCAACTAAGCACAGAAGAGGCCACAAAAGAATTAAGCCAAATCTTTTAGGTCGAAGCGATCCAGTTTCAGTAAAGCAGAGGGTAAGCCTCGCCTGCACAGCACTGATAGGCTGGCTCAGCAAACGCCAAGTCCAAGCCTCGCCTATATGGCTAGCCAGACTGATCCTGAGGGACGCAGTCTTAGCCCCACCTATATGGCAAGACTGGCTCAACTATTAAAGAGACCAAGTTCCAAGTTCTGCCTGTACAGCGGACTTAATGTGCAGTGATCTTTTTCTGATCAAGTAAAAATGATAGCTTCGCTGGGAAGCTATGCCAAAATCCTTCTCTGCAGATCAGTTAAATGGAGAACAAGGGAAGCTAATCCCTGAAGCAGCTGCTGAAGATGAATCAAGGAAGATGAATTCCCTAAAATCGGTGGAGTCGTTGAACGATCAAGACTTACCAGTCCTTGGCTGGATAATGACCAGAGTGGGCATTCCCACTAATTCAGAGATCTGAGTATCTCTTTCTCAACCAAGAGAAGAAGAGAAGAGAGGCAAAGCACTTCTCTTCAGAGGACTTCAAGTGTCCTATTTATAGGCCTCATGGCCTGAGCGCTGCCGCCTCAAGCGTGGAAGCACGAGCGCATTTAAGGCATTTACTGCGCCTTGAGAATAGGGACGGTTTCCCTTGGAACCGTGCGAAGGGAGAAAATGTCTCCCTCATAAAAAGCACTTATAGCGCCTTGAAGAAAGGGAATATCCTCCATTGAAAACGTGCAAATCGGAGAATATCTTCCCCGGTCAGCGCAAGAGAAGGAGAAAATCTTCCTTGAAAATCGACCCACGGCAGTTGATCTCGGGAAAGCGACATGCGCTCCCAAGCGAACATATCTTCGAAGGCCCAGACGCAGGGCTACTCGCACGCGGAGCTACCCGCACGCGAATCTACATGATTCCTTAGCGAATCTACATCCCAAAGCAGGATTTAATGCGAAGCTGAACTCAACCATCATGGCGACGTTCATACTCCACACACCACCGATCAAAACAGTTCAAAGTGTTTCAAAGTCTGAGCCATTGCAGACTTTTGAAAACTTTGAAGGGGGTCTTGTTGACACTTAAAAAAGACAAGATTCTCATTGGTCCGAACAATGTCCAAACTTGTTGACATTTACAAAAGACAAGTGACAGACGAGCTGAAGACCAGTTTTCACCCATCTCCGAGGGACAAGGAAGCAACTTGGACTCCACTGATCCAACAAGTAGACAGTGAACCCAGATTGTTTCTAAACAGACCTCAGCAGGTCTAAGATGCTAACACTTAGCATCACACGAGCCCAAAGGGATAGCCTCGCTTGAGAGGCTAATATCACCCGACTTCGCCTCGAAGACATCCAAAGCCTCGCCAGGAAGCTAACTCGCAACTTCGCCACGGAGGACTTCCAGCTCCGCCAAAGGGTTTCTTTCGGACTTCGCCAGAAACCGTCTCTAGCTCCGCTGTGAGTTCAAAGCGGGCATCGCCGCTAGTGGTCTGCTATGGTCAACCTTTGACCAATCAATCTCCAGATGAAATCGGATCTAATCGGATCAAATCCAATCAAGATCAAATCAGAGATCAAATTTGGCAGTTGATTGCCACAATCTCTTTACTCTTCTAAAAACGAGTAAGAAGATCAGGGGAAATCCTCCAACGATATGAAAAGGATCAAGAAGATCAACCGACCTGCCAATTCTAGCTTCGCAGAAGCTGATCCTAGCTTCGCAGCAAGGCTACTTTCCAGATTTAAACAGATTTGATTCAATCTGTTTTCATATCTTCAAGGGACGATTATACCCTTGCTCTCCCTATAAATAGCCCACCAGGGGTACAAGGAGGAAGACATACAAGAGGACTCCACAAGCAGAGGCTTCTTCATAACGCACCGTGCGCTCTCGAATTCAGAGACCTTTTAGAGAATTGCTTTCTCTAATCAGGGTGTTGATACCCTAACGTCGTCCTTCTTCTCAAGGAATCTCCGGAACCAGGCGAGAAGGAATTCCTTATTGAAGGCGATTTTGAGAAGCAGCAAGAGGGTTCTACCAACCTTCTGTTCTTTGATTCCCCGAACCAGGCGAGAAGGGAATCTCTTCGCTCTCATCGTCAAAGGGACAAAGTGGTCGCGCGCTGACCAGACTCCTATCGGCACACTTCTCCAGAATCTCTGAGGAGATCTACTTGTAATCTTTTTAAGAATACTTGTAATTTAGCTCCTCAAACTCTTTTTTGTAAGTTTTTCCCCTTTGCAAACATAATGGAAAATAGGAACCTCCACCGAGGAGGATTTGTTACAACACTAGGAGTACCGAACTCCTCTCTCAAACACCGCCTCACAACCGAGGGGTAGGCCCGTAGCCAATACAACAACCACACACACCTCTACCGAAGAGGGTTACAAACCAAACTCCACCTCACACTAGAGGGAGCAAACCAACCAACTCAACCTCTACCAAAGAGGGAGCAAACCAATCACCCGATCAACCTCTACCAAAGAGGGATACAACAAGAGTAAGGGTGTTTACAACTTGGAGGTTCAACAACCTCAAACAATCTCTTTTTCCACTAAATAATGATCCTAATAGAATATGATATTATGATAAGCTCAAGTGTGGAAAACTAGGTGTTTGGAAAACAAACTCAAAGAAAATACTTGGGAAAACTCTTGTAAAAGATAGAAAATGAAAGCCAAGACAAATCTCCCAAAATTCTCTTTTCTTTGATTTTTTCCAAAAACCTAAATAAATAAGATTGGAAGTTTATAGCCCAAAAACACTTTTGAAAACTTGTTTTAAACTCTGGGGAAACTGAAAATTTTCTCTTGTAAAAACCTTAGCCAAAATCCCAAAGAATTAGGGTTTATATAGGCCAAAACAGAAACTAGCCGTTAGGCTGATCTGGCAGCCTGACAGACTACCGTCGGCCGGCCCGGCCGACCGCCAACGGTCAGAAATGTGACCGTTGGGGCAACCCGGTCGACCGCCCGGTCGACCCAAAGAAACAGAGAGCACTGCTCTCAGGTCCGGTCGGCCGCCCGGCCGACCGTCCCTGTGTCTGCCAAACGCGCACAGGCTTGTGTACGTCGGTCGACCTCATGGGTCGACCGGCCTTAGGTGCGGTCGACCAGTGCGGTCGGCCGACCTGGCCTGTCAGCCACTGTTCTGGGACTGAAACATATGTTAAAAATATTTCTAAAAATCTTTTATCTCTTGTAAAAATACCAAAAATAGTTTTATCATTTTGTATTGATATATAAACATGTGATAAAAAGTTTGGCTCAAATATCAATCAATATGAACTATTTTTGTGTCTTAGCATTTTTACCAAAAACCAAACATGTATTTTATCAAACATGAATTTTTCTATACATGAATAGGAAAGTCAAAATAAGTTTGTATAAGTCATGTAAGCATGTATGTATAACTAGAATACATCTATTATACATATAAACCATTTAAACTTGTTTTGATCAACTATTCATGAAAACCAAACACCAAAACATAAAACGTGTGTGTTTGTGCACTTGAGCATATCAACTATACTAAGTTTTACAAATGGATCTAAACACACTAAACTAAACTAGGATACCTAAGTCTTCTTGACGATCTTCATCTTCAAGTTGACTCAATCCCAAACCGTGATCCGCCGAGTGCAAGGGTATGATCTTGATGCTCGGGCACTGGAATCACCATGTGAAGGCTTCCAAACTTCCTCTTTTCGAAGCAATCACCAACTAATATCTTGATCAAAGATCTGTAATTAAAATCACAAGATAATTAGTAAACATAACTACATGAGTTAATCATCATCAAAACTAGGGTGGAAGGCCTTTGGGCCAACAAAATCGTCCTACGACGAACTTCTTGGTACCAGCATCCTTAGTCTTGTACTTCTTGTCAAGACTGGCCCATAACTTCTTTGCCGTTGTGATAGGACTGTAGATATTGTAAAGAGAGTCATCCAGTCCATTTAATATATAATTTCGGCAAAGGAAGTCACATTGAGTCCATGCATCAGTTGCGGGCTCTGGTGGATCTTCTTGCAGGAAATCTGGCAAGATGAAGAGTGGTCAAGTAGAAGAGCATCTTCTGTTGCCACCTCTTGAATTCTGTGCCGTTAAATTTTCCTGCCTTCTCCGGCTTCGGGTTAGGAAGTGGAGTTGGCATCAAAGCTTGTAGCTGCATGTTTGGTGCTTTGCTAGTGCTATCTTGATTAGTCTCAGATATTTTCTGCATGTTCAAGCAGAACAGAAGTAAGAAACTTCAATATATAATTGTCTTAAGATTATTGGATTCTGCTTAACAGGAATCAATCTGACAACTATTCATGATCACTGAAATATCAACAATCTAATTGGCCAGGTTGGCAAATATCAGGTGGCAGGTTTTTCGTTCAATAGAACGTTCCTTAATTTAAGAACCACCTTTCAATTTTCTTCCTTGGTTAAACACCAATTAGACTGAATCTAAATCAGTCTTGATATACTGAATATCAGTATATCCCCTGTATAAAGAAATTAATTCACTTGTACAGTACTTGGAGTGAGGTACGCTTAGAGCGAATCTCCTTAAGACAATTACGTCCCCCGCACCGGTGCTAACGGGTTACTGGACGCTGGTCTCCCAAGATACAACACTCCTTCACGGTATTTGGATAGCACTACTAAATCACCGTACGGTCGAACCGTAGTCAACCAGTACCTTCACAGGATCGTTGAAGCAGCAGGACAAAGACAAATTTCGGGTGAATATTTACCTTTACTTTGGAGGAGCACCCACTGTAGAAGACGAAGGAAGGTTGAAGAATATTCTTCTTCAGAACTCCCAGATTCAGACAACAATTCTATTTCAAGAATCTGTTGAATTTTCTGAGCCCTCTTTCAGAACGAATTTTGTAGAATCTCCTTTGGAAGTCGCTTCGGAAACCGAGTTACTGATTTCCCACTTCCCGTTGGAAGTCACTTCAGAACTCCACTTCGCAGTTCAGAACGTATAGAGAGAAGAGATTTTCTAATTTTGGTGTGTGTTTAGAAGGAGAAACTGGAGCGCTATTTATAGCGCTCCAGGAGGGGCCACCGGGTCCGAACCCAACGAAAGGTTGCAACGGTTCAGTCTGAACCGTGAGCGGTTCGGATCCAGCGGAGCGGGTCTGGTTCGGGTATGCTCGCAACCCATACCCGTGAGACCCGATTCAAAAAGAACCAGGTCGGGTAGGGAACTCGAGCCCGGCCCGGCACCGGCGCCGGCCCGCCGGCCGCCGCCGCCAGCGGCGGTGCGCGCGCATGTGCGGGCATAGTTCCCTCCCAATCGCGCGCGAAAACTCCAAGTACCCAAAGGGCACGCCCTTTGTTCTCAATTTTCTCTATTTAAACACCACGAACTTTCATCCCACGGCCAATGTGGGACTAAATGCTTTTAACTACTTTTAGTCCCATTTTGGCTTTGAATTAGGCAATCTTTAGACTTGAATATCTCATTCATTCGAAGTCGGAATTGAACATGTGAATATACCACGTTCATCCCAATGGATGGAGAACACATTCCAACCATCATCCAATTGATTTGATCAACGGATCTCGCCGTAATTCAATTTAAAGATTCACTTTATATTCTTCAATTCCAACAGTTCCTTGGTTAGATTTTCACATTTACAGATTTGATTCTTACCGGCACACTTCCTCAGAATCAAATTTCTTATAAATTTCTATCTAAATTACTTTTAATTCTTCTCTCTGAAGTTTTTCGATAACCCCAATTTTTCAATGGAAAGCAATCTCTCTAGGTAGAGATAGACTAAGATCCTTTCAGAAGGATACACACCCGAATCCTTCCTATTGAAATTCAATCCCTCGACATTTAAATTCAAGATCCACTTCGTTGAAGTTTATCACATTATTTGAAGTTTCTAAAAACAAAAAATCATGTCATTTGAATACTTTTTGCTTATTCATCAAGTGGGCGCAAAATGAACGGCTGAAAGTAGTGAGTTGTTTAGTTTAACAGTATATAATATTTGAAATCTAACAAAAATTGGTCTGTAGGGGTTTTTAATGTTTAGATCATGATCAAATGATTGGATCGAGAATTTGTATGTCTAAAGCCATATCTCTAAGCAAAATATTATTTCTTCTACCCATTTTACACATGCTTGATGATAAGCGAACATTATTGAAATGACATGATTTTTCATTTTTAGAGACTTCAAATAATGTAAACCAACTTCAACGGAGCCGATCTTGTAAACGTCAGAGGATTGAATTTCAATGAGAAAGATTCGGACTCAAATCATTTTAAAAGTAGCCAAGTCTATCTCTATACATGTATCTTTTTGGATAGGCATCACGTCGCTCGAATCCATATCTTTTCCACTTCATGAGATGTTCGCCCTTCGAGACGAACGTGATCTCTGAGGCCTTAATTCCTTGTCATCATTAACCACGTCATTTTCGACAAGAGAACTAAGGAGGGCATTTTGTTGATACTCGGGGATTTGTTTGATGTCATGATTTTCATCTCGAGTCAGTTGAATTCTATCTGTGTCATCAAACTTATCTGACTCTCATTTTCATATATTTTCTCAGGTTTACTTCAGTTTTCCAACTCAGATTGGTTTTACTGGCATTTTTTGTCATTTGGTCATTTATTCATTTTCTTATTACAATTCACATCCCATATCACTATTGGACAGAATTGTTGAAAGATTGATCAAGAAAAGCAAAGGGAATCGTTAGTAAAGATTCATAGTACGATTTACCTTGAAAATAAGTAGAATCCTATATCCTATTTTTCCCCCCTATGCATTTTATTTTTTAGGATAAATTACAAATAACCCCTTCATGTTTTGAAGTAACCCCATCAGCTGAGAAACATGCAAAAAAAAAAAAATCCCCTAATTTTTGGTCGTTTACTCAACCCAGTTAAATTTAATAGATCCATTAGCACATGCCACTCACGTGGGCCCATTATATTTTTAATTCAGAATTTACCCGTTACATAAAAGTTTGAGAAATATGAAAAGTTCTAGAAACCCAAGTGAAATATCTTTAAAAAACCTCAAATTTATATTTTTTTTTCAATTGGGGATGTGGAAACAAAGAGCGAGGAGCATTAGGGCTGTGTTTTTGTTTTTGTTTTTGTTTTTGTTTTTTTATTTTTCCGTTATTATATCATCTTAAAAGATGAGAAGAAAAGTGCGAAAAAGGTGTAGTTTTCCTCTGAGATTTACTTTTTTTTTAAAGAAAATAACCTCTTTTAACTGTGGTTAATTAACCCTGTTAAAGGAAAAAAAAGGCATCTTGAATAAATGAGGAGGTTTTTTGTTGTGTTTCTTAGATAGCGGGGTTAGTTCAAGACTATATAGAAAGATTCATGAGGTTTCTAGACGATAAGGATAAAAGATGACCTTTAATGATTATGATGTGGAAAAATTGATTTTAAGGCCAAGTAAGCTACAAAGCTTTTCCTATTTTCTATAAAGAGGGAATGAGTTTTTCATTGGTACATCATATACACATCACTAGTGGGTCGTAACAGAACCATGTGGTTAATTTATGGATCAACAAGACAAGTAAGACTTTTACGCTCTTATTTGTCAAATGGCAGAATGAATGAAAGTCTACTGTCGTGTATAACTTATTTGCTTTGTCTATTTTCTTTCTTCCTACAAGAATCAGTAGGTCCTTAGTCATCTAAGTATCATGTAATTTAATTAGAACGTAACTACAATAAGAGAACTTCTCTACATCAAAAGATTCTATCTTTTCAATCAATATTTCTTGAAATGAAAGAAATCAACAAAAAAAAAAAAAACCTATTTCAATTTAACATTTAAGTGAAAAGAATCAAAGACTGATATGAAGGGAGAGGAGCACTTTCAATAACTTAGTCAGAAACTAATTTAGAATAAGAATGAACTCGATTGAGAACTAAACTAGAGAGTATGAATTTAGTGAGCAGCACAAAAGAAAGAATCATGTAAATTATTTAAAGAAGTACACATGTTTTCGAACATACTTCGAATTTCTCAACCAAAGAATAAAATTTGAAATTTAAATTCATCATTGAATCCTATATAATCACAAGTCATAAGGAGGTTTCTTCATGAGAACTTGTTAAAAAAAAGATAGAAACGTTTTATTTAAACAATATTTCTACTGATCTATCATTCGAACAATCACTGATATTTTTATTATAAATTTTATTTCAGACATTTAAATAAAACATGATAAATTTTGTTAGAAAATAGACATAATTATCTTTCCTATGATATATTATATGATAGATTTAGTTTGAAAAAATATTCTAAATAATCAGAAACTCCCTGATCGGGTAAAAATTCTGCGACACAGTAGTCTTGACCAACTTGTCATATTTTGACGATAACTTTTAACGCAGACCTTCAATAGGGATACGATAAAAATCGTTAGAAAGCTAACTTGATTATCTTTCCAACGATATATAATATGATACATATTACTCATAATACCTAAGCAAACTACCTCTGGATTTACAGATTAAAAAACTGAACAGATTTGCACATCATTTCTAGTGTCCTCAAATTTTGGGTTATTCTCAAATTTCTTTAATCCCTTCACCGAATTTGAATCATAACTAATACTTCTCTTATTTAATTACTCTAATCAGAATAAAATAATTTAGACCATGAAGTTTTTTTTGTCAAGGAAATATAAAAAACCAAAAAAGACAAAGGGGCTCTCTCTCACTTCCCCTATCCTCTTTCTCATGATCTAATATCATAACCACAATAAATTTACACAATTTTCATCTGAAATCAATCAATATACCAAGAGATCTAAGGACATACCATCAATAATTTGCAAGAAAAGAAAGAAAAAAAACTTTTAGGAAATCCCTCACCTCCCCTTGCTCCGCCGGCAGGCCGCAGCCCGTGGCCGGCCGCCCCTGGCTGGCTGCCCTTGGCAGGCCGCCCCTTCGGGCTCCCCTGATATGCGAGAGAGAGAGAGAGAGAGAGAGAGAGAGAGAGAGAGCAGAATTGAGAGATTAAGGGAGAGATTGAAAGATTTCAGAGAGAAATTGAGAGAGATTTTTGAGAGATAGAATGTTTGGGTTTTCTTTGATGGGTTCATCCTGTTGAAGAAGCAGGTTGAAGAGAGATGAGAAAATTATTTATTTCCCCATTCGTACAAAACCCCTTCCATAATAACTTAGTATCTTACTTTAATAATATCTCTCCCTCTCTCCACATGCCACCTATACACACATTTTACTAGAACATCCTAGCTGTAATAGCCGATTTCTAACTTATATAGTTTCACCTCCTAATTATCTGGATCATCGGTTAAAGGGATTTATTTTAAAATTTTCTTTTCTCTCTTTCTTTATCCTCAAAATACTAATAATAATACCAAAGGTTAAATTTTTGTTATAAATGAATCACTTTCATAATGGAAATACGGTATAAAGGGAGTACATGGAATTTTGTGTGTGGTGTACCTTATGCTAGTATAAATAAGGTACTAGTATAAATAAGAGTATATCATGGGTATTTCAAAAATCATAAATACTTAATTTAAAAAAATCTTTGGTATACTAAGTATAACACTTGGAGGTAGTGGAATGGGGTAGGTGTGTATGTAGGGGGGAGATCTAGGGCTAGGATCATCTTGATTTAAGATTAGGCCAAGTGGCAACTTGAGGGAGGATCTCACCTTGTAAATGACACCAATAAAAGAAAGTATTCCTATTTTGCCCTCCATCTCTTACGTTCAGACTAAGAGAAAGAAATTTCTCCCTTCTCTGTATCTCCTTTTTCAAAACCCTAGAACCACCTAATCTCTCTTCTTCCCTACTCAAATTCTCTCTCTCCCCTCCTTCTTTGCATCCCCGCCGGAGCCAGGGGACGAGGCGCGCGCAGCCCGCACGCAGCCGCGCGCAGCAGCCGCGCGGCGGCCAGGCCGCACGCGCGGCCTGGAAGTTGGGGAGGGGCGCGTCATTGCCGGAGGGGGAAGCTAGGTGTGGGTTTTGGGTTGATTTTCAAGGGAGGAGCAAGCCCTAGATCTGAAAATTTGGGTTCCAAAACTCCCAATTTCAGGGGTTAATTCGAACTGAATGTAACCTAGGTAATCAACTATGTCTTCTCTTATTGTTAATTGAATTTTGACCTAAATTTTCCTATGTTTCATTTGCTAGGGTTGTTGGGTTGGGAGTTCGACCAACGGGAAATAAGGAGGAGATCAACCTACAAGTGAGTAGACTACTACACTCACTAGTTTCCTTGTAGACATGAATTAGATTCAAGTGCTTAATGTAGGAAAGATATGAAGGATTGAGGGAAAATTTGGGGATGATGTTACGTAGTATTAGAATAAGCTAGCCATCATGAGATTAGCATCATGCCCCTTTCCTTTGTCTTTCCTAGACGGTTGTGTTAAAAGATTCATATGTTATATGCTAGTGATAATTCGATCTACATAATCTTCCATGGTAACATACACGGAATGCATATCTAAGGGTGGTTAATTCCTAAGTATCTTCCAATATGAACCTTGTGGAGAGCATAAATATGTATGGTTATTATTCTACACCCAATTTATGCGAAATTCTTACTTACTAAATCATGAGTAAGAAGAAAGTAAAAGTGAAACCCTTATAAAAGAAAAGGCATGAGTCCTTATAAATCATAAGACTTATACATGTTCGCATGTGTTGTAATTAATAAGAATTATTGTGTTTAGTTTTTATTTAATACATATATCATGTGCTTACTAGTATGATGATTGTGTGACTTATACTTGGCATGTTTGCTTGGAGGAAGGGGCCCGGCGGGAGCCGGTAGGAGGAGGGAAGACGGTGGTTATCTTTCAGTATATATATACGTAATTATAAGGAGGAAGGGGCCGGGCGGAAGCCGGTAGGAGGGGGAAGACGGTGGTCATGTGTTGTGTGTGTGTGTGTATTATCCATATGCTATATATATGATCCTTGTTTGTATTAATAAGGAGGAAGGGGCCGGGTGAGAGCCGGTAGGTGGGGGAAGACGGGGAATTTGAACTTTATGCTTATAAGTGATGAATGTATGTGCCTTATTAATAAACGAGGGAGTGTATTGTATGAATGTGATATTATTTAATAAGGGAATTGGGCAAGGAAAGAGTATGTACGTAGGGATGTCCGTGTAGAAAATTAATTGATGAACTTGCTCCCATATGTACTCGGAAAGAATCTTTTAAGTAAATAAAAGAAAGTTTGGTAGTTGAGACTTTTAACTAATAAATTGTCTAAGGATATGGGGGTGTATAGAAAAGGGTCACATGGTAGGGGTAGCAGTCATTATGTTCATGTGAGACCTCCTCGGACTCCGCAAGGTATGTTTGTGATAGAATGGCCATCTTATCAGTTCCTAGTGCTTGTGTAGTTTACTCACTGAGCCGTTGAGCTCATTCCTTTTTCTTTCCCCCATTTCAGGTCTGGATAAAGGAAAGGGCATGCTTTAGCGTGGAGAATTTAGTTATGGGCCGAACGACATGTCATTCTTACTTTGTTGTTTTTATTAACTCTTTGCATATGTATGCTTTCCTTTCAGTACTTTCTAGCTTGATATGTTATGGCACAACTATCATATGTAACTCGTTCTTTGTAATATTTTGAGACTAAGGACTTATGGTGCATAGGATGTTTGAAGAACTAAGACTAGTGATCGTATTTGGTAATGATGTGTTGAAGATCAAAATCCTTGATGTACTTGTCATTAAGACATATTTTGAAAACATATTGTGGAAACCTACTTTGTGAATGTAATATTTTGAGAATGAGATATTTATACCTCGTGATAAGTAGGCCGTGTGGGCCGAAATTCTTATGGGAATAAGTAGGCCATGGAGCCGAAATTTTTGTTCTATGTCAGGTAGAAAGGTGAAAGTTTAGGGGAGGTGCTGTCGAATTTTACTGAAATAAAACATGGAGATTTGGGATAATTGGGAGTTACCGGACTAATCTTGTCTATCAGAAACTAGGACCGTTACACTAGCCCTTCATCACCCCTTCTCATGCACACCTACCCCTTCCACTAATCACATATAATAAAATATTATGGTATTTCAATAGGATTTGATTGTATTTTCTTGTATTTACACAATATACTCATTCACCAATTTATTACATGAATTTACATATACAATTTTTTTATAATTATATATACATGTATCCATGCAAAGATGACTGCATAAAAATTTCGCACACACTTAACACACACAAAATCTTGTAGGTTCACCTAGAGGGGGGTGAATAGGTGATGGCTAATCTAATGGTCACTTAATGCCAAATAATGCGGAAGTATAAACTATTATGACCTAAACTAAACTTTTACACTAAACACCACATATAACACAAGAGTGTTGCCGAATTCCCCGTGAAAGGCTCTGGACAAACTCCTCTAGATTCCCCTTGATAAGGGTTGAGGTGCCGCGTTGGCTCTCTTGGTTAAATACAAGTGTTAGCAAACAAACCCAAGCATGTATATCAAATAAGCACAATATGAATATCAAGCATGTAAGGATAAACACAATAAAAGCATGCAAGATATAAACAAGAGACAAAGAGAGAGAGAGAGAGAGTGAGCAATCGCAAACACAAGGGATTTGTTTCGAGGTTCGAGCACACTTGCTCTACATCCCCGCCTTCGACACACGAAGGATTTTCACTATAATCGATCCCACCGGATCACTCGGTGCCGCAACACCTACAACTCTCGGACTCTCTAGTCCGTACACACCGCAAGCCCACCGGCTCGCCGAGGCCGCACCTCAAACAAAGAGTTCGCACCCGAACCCGAAACACCAAGTCCCCACTAGGACCCGAAACAATGCGAACACACACGTCCGCCTCCTCAAAGAACAAGGATGAACTTTGGTGATCACAACTCTTGATCACCTAAAATCCTCTCACATAAACACTCCTATAGAATGAATGCTTAATGAGTTGCTCAAGTGTTTGTGAGAAAAACAAGGAAAGAGATGGTGGAGGAAAACTCAAGAAAATCTCTTTTAAACACTCTTGATAAAACTCTCCTTTTGATTGGAAATATTTGCTCTAAATCAAGTGGAGGAAAACCTCTAAATAATTCAGGAAAAACTGGTGAAAACCCACTTGAAAATCTTGGTGAAAAATAATGCCCAAACTCTCAAATTTATAGGCTCAGAAAAACTAGCCGTTGGGGTTCTGTCAGGCCTGTCGGTCGACCGCCCGGCCGACTGGCCAACGGTCATATTTCAGACCGTTTGAGCCATCAGTCGACCGGCCGGTCGACCGAGCCAGGATACAGAGAGCAGTCTCTCTGTCCGGTCGGCCGCCCGCCTCCCGGGGCCTTTCCAGAGAGCAGAGCTCTCTGGACGGTCAACCGGGTCGGTCGGCCGGCCATCCTGCAGAACTGGCGTGCACGTCTGTGCACGTCGGTCGACCGGTCGGTCGACCGGCTATTGCCAGATCAGAAAACTTTAAGGGATTTAAAACTTGGTCTTTTTGGCTAAAATAAAATCCCATAAAATATAGAAAAATCTACAAAAATAGTTTTACCAATATACTTTGATAAACAAACATGCTTGCACAAAATCAAGGCATGTTATAAATGATTTGGACTATTTTTGTAATATGAAAAAATTGGCTCAATTGAAAACTGTATTTTTTCAAACTTGGTTTTTCTAAATCTTATTTTTTCAAACATCTCCAAATACAAAAACAAGATATTTAAACAACTTTGAAAGCATATGGTGTATGGATATGATCCACTACACAAACATGGTAAAATATCTATGTTTTTGACATTAAGCTCTAAATTTGATTTTTATAGTCTTTATCCAAAACCAAAATAGTATTTTTTCAAATAAAAATTCTTTTCTAAAACAAACTAAATCAAGAGTGTGTGTGCATGGTATACTTGAGCAATCCACCAACTACTCTATCCTTTACATTTTATCTAAAAATAAAATTTTCTAAAAACAAACTTAGACACAAGTCTTCATCTTCTTAAAGTCTTCACTTGAAGCCTTCTCATCTTCTTGACTTGGTCCAAACACGACCCAATGGCTCTTGGATCAAACCGTGCTAACTCCAAAACTTGACTTTAAATCCTTTGTTGAAGCTATGCACCTACTAAGATCTTGATCATGAATCTGTCACTAATTAAACACAAGATCATTAGTACTATAACTACATGAGTTAATCATCATCAAAACTAGAGTGATGGGCCTTCGGCCAACAATCTTCCCCTTTTGATGATGACAAAACTTATGAAGTTATATATGCATGGATTAAAGTAAAGCTTCAAAGAAGCTCCCCCTTAACTCATGCATAATACATAAACAAAATAAATATGCAATGAGGCACATAAAACATGTATGCAAATGTAGGAGTAAACATGCTAATCAAGCATAAAGCAAAACAAATCCTTTTTCTCCTATTTGCAAAACAAAACATATATGCATAAACAATCATTTTTCATAAAACATGCATATAAAACTAAAATCTTTCTCCCCCTTTTTGTCAATCATCAACAAAGGGGTTAAAGTAAAACAAAATCATCAAATTTTTCTCCCCCTTTTTGTCCGAAACAAAGAACCAAAGAAGGGGTAAACCAAACAAATCAATAAAAGGTTATATGCGATATACATTCATGAAGAGGAAGACGGTAAAGTAACTTCCCTACACATATACATTACATGAAAGAGGGATGACAAGCCCTAATTCACATAACATATAATATGTAATGCATAAGAGGAGATGTGAAGCTCCCCCTACACACGTGTACCACATAAAGAAGAGTTGTCAAGCTCCTCAATATACAATACACTCAACATGAATCTATATGTAGAAGAGATGTTAAGCTCTCCTTGCATATAGGCAATACAAATCAAAACACATTGTTTTTTTAATTTTTAATTTTTTTTATCAAAAAAAATTTGAGATATCCAATAAACATAATTTTTTTAATTTTGACACCAATTTTAAAACATAATGCATAAGTTTAAAAAATTTGAAGTAAGCTTAGCATAAACAAAGTTTGTGCTTTTAAACATGTAAATCAATTTTAACTTAAGCACAAAAACAAATCATATAAATGTATGAAAAATGATTATACCAATTGAAATTGATACATACATATATAAGAAAACAAAATATGAGTATATACAAAAATAGAGTCAAATTGATACCAATTGCAACGATTCAATGATACCAATTGAAACAATAATAGGATCATGTGTATATCTCATAAAACATTGAAGAATAAATAACTAGTTAAATTAATTTTTGAAAAACTAGTTAAAGATCCTTCAAAAACATGAAACCAAAACATATGTATTTCATGAATCATACCAAATACACAAAAGTTGACACTCAAAATCGATAAAGCTCAAAAATATGTTCATGAAATAAGGTCATGACAAAACAAATGAGGTGTGAGTGTTCAAAATCATGTAACTAGCATTTTCATGAAAATAGTCAATGAAGCTCAAAATGATCAAAACAAATTATTCATTTTATTTTATCAAATAAAACATGAAGATTTATTTTTCATTAAAACAAAACAAACTTCTAGGTATATGTATGATTTATCTAAATCTAACAATATGCATACATATTCCAAACATAAAAGAGCCTATTAAAGGTATTTGCATGAAGGCAAGAGACTCACGGGTATACATGTATATTTATTAGATTTGAATAAAAATTACATATACATGAAGTAAAAAACACGAAAATTGGCAAAACAAGTGTAAATGAGAAAATCATCAAAACTAGCCTATACATGTGCATATAGTGGGTACAAATGAGCATGAAGGGCAAACATATATGAATCAATTTGTTGCTCACTACTTGAACATGTATTAATACAAGTTTTGATAAAAAAACTACATTTAAACTAGTATTTACCACATGAAGCACAAAAACAAATAAAATATGAACATGCTATATGATATTACGAATGAATAAGTATGTAAATAAATTAGGAGTTTAGAGATAGTTACCAACTCCAAAGCTCCAAAACATGGTGGTTGTCCCACCAAAACTCCTTGATAGCGGTGCATCAAATGTATGTCCTTATAGTCCATGCAACCACCACCAAGGCACCAAATTTCTCACGTCATGTGAGAGCCCTCACCTACATCAAATAAAAAGGTGGGGGTTTTGGTACCCATTTTCTTTTGGGTCCTTGGGGTTAGCTTTGTAAGGCACCCAAACAAATTTATTAGTAAAATTTAAAAAATTGATCTTATCATAACAAAACTTTGCTAAATGGCCTTTGCGGCCACAACGTGTATATTTGTACACCTTAGGATGCTTGTGTGTATGTGTATGATCGTGGTGTGCAACATAAGCATATGCATGATGATGATGTGCATGAGAATGTGGAGCTTGTTTCTTTAAAAATATAGACTCCAATCTAGTGTGATTAAAAGCATAAGAGCTCAAAGTTGAGCTCAAACAATCAATTTTATTTTTCAAAACATTAATCTCACTATTATCAATGGTGGCATGTAAAGCATGGTGAGATTGTGAAACAATTTTTTTCTTTTTAGAAACATTTTCTTTTTCTTTTTCTTTTTCAAACATTTTTCTTTTTAAAGAGTTGTTTTCTTGAAAGCAATTTCCTTTTGTTTCTCCACCAAGATAATTTCATTTTTCAAAATCATATTTCCTTCACACAAATCATTCAATTTAGACATTAAGGAAATATTCTCATTTTCAAATCTTCTTTTTCTTTTTCTAAACATGCAATCTTAGTTCTAAATGAATCATTTTCTTTTTGCATGCAAACAAAATCCTTTTTCAAATTTTTATTATCCTTTTTAAGCATGTCATATTTCTCAGTAATTGTTGGCAAAATGAAGTGAGCTCATCATATGACATGTCTTCATCATCTAACTCGGATTCGGTGTTTACCTCAAGGGGGTTATCCCCTTGGACCATATAGCACTTGTTGGAGATGTCACTTCCAACATCCGAATCGCTCCCCGCATAATATAGATCCTTTTCGCCGAGGGAGGTGATGATGTTCCATGCTACAAAAGCCGAATCAACATTAGAAACCCTAGATAAATAATCATCATTTAGGGTTGACTTTAAAGCATTTAGGGCTTTTACATTAGCCTCAAGATTCTTGCCATTTAAACAATATGCATCATTAGTGGTAGTAAGATAAACATGAATGCCTAGGGCTTTGAGATACATAGACATCTTAACCTTCCAAATTCGGATGTTAAGAATGTCAAACATGGGTGGTGACATGAAGTCCATGGTGTGTGTACAAATATTGTGATTAGCCTAAAAATGAGGATCTTTAACTCTAGGTTGTAAGACCTAAAATTAGAGCACTTGGCTCTGATATCAATTGTAGGTTCACCTAGAGGGGGGGTGAATAGGTGATGGCTAATCTAATGGTCACTTAATGCCAAATAATGCGGAAGTAAAAACTATTATGACCTAAACTAAACTTTTACACTAAACACCACGTATAAAACAAGAGTGTTGCCGAATTTCCCGTGAAGGGCTTTGGACAAACTCCTCTAGATTCCCCTTGATAAGGGTTGAGGTGCCGCGTTGGCTCTCTTGGTTAAATACAAGTGTTAGCAAACAAACCCAAGCATGTATATCAAATAAGCACAATATGAATATCAAGCATGTAAGGATAAACACAATAAAAGCATGCAAGATATAAACAAGAGACAAAGAGAGAGAGAGAGAGAGAGAGTGAGCAATCGCAAACACAAGGGTGTGCATATATATATATATATATATATATATATATATATATATATATATATATATATATAATATATAAAATTTCCAGTTTACCTCATCCAAATTTTCTCAAAATTTCTAAAAATCCCAAAATGACACAAAATAAATTTAAATTACCTCAGATAATCTTGTATAATCTCATTAATCAAGTATTAGAATATTAAATCAAGATTTTAATAATTTGTGGTGTTACAGTTTTACCCCTTATAAAAGTTTCGTCCTCGAAACTTGACACGCTTCAACTAGATGAGTGTAAAACTTTCACATTCCTGTTATATATCATAAAATCTTTCTTTAATACAATAGCTTACTCTATTGCCTCGAAGATTCATTATCTTCTTCAATCTTTTATTATGAGAATTTGTTATTTCTTGATCAACATTCTACACTATATTCTTACGGTCTGACTTAATCTTGACTCGCTTGATATTTTCATTATTTCTTTACTCCAGTGTCTCATACCACCGGCAGCTCAAACTGAGGGCCCACACCTCCAGCAGAGCACATTCGAATTATGACATGTGGGTACCATAATTCGAACATAAGGCAGTAACCAAATATCTCGCGCTTCAAAATTAATCATTCACGTAAGAACTCTTACCCCCCTTGAATTCTCCATATCAACATCACACTCACGTACATATAACACACAAGCATACAATTCAAACATAGCAACCAGTCCTATCAATCAATCATCTTCCTATGATACCTGCTCTAGGTCAAATCCTTATGCTAAAACCCTGAGCTCTGATACCAACTGTAACAGTCTCAGGATTTCTAAATTCTCAATTAACATAACATTCTATTAAACTGATAGATTATCATAATCGTCTTCAAATACTTAAAAATTTCGGCAGTACTTCCTTTGTTTATACTGATATGCCTGAATATACAATTCAATCCACAATAATTTCAGCTAATATCAACCTACTTATTCTCAATTCAAACATGTTAATCAAAGTCAATGATCGCCCATGCAATCATAATAATATTTTGGCACACGACGGGCTACTTATTCTCTAAATAACAATTTCGGCTTGACATCACCTTACTTATTGAAAACAAAAGAATTATATGCTCAAGAATACTCCTCTCGGCATCCACAACATAACTCAGAATTACTATATCTTTAACTTAATTATAGTCATTACAAACTACCTCTTCTTTACATTAATATATCTAACAAGAATAATACATGCTACATTTACATATCACTAAAGTTATAGGTATGTACAATAAAATCTTTTAAAGTAGTAACACGTAACTATATTTGTAATAAGTTTACTAGTAATGAAACTTCTCCTCAAAACACCCAAAGCTTAAGTTAGGCCTCCATCTTGCCACAACCTGAAAGCATGAAACTGAGAGGGAGTGAGCTCGACAGCTCAGTGAGAAGAGTAAAAAGGAGATTAAGAAAATGACATACATGTCAAAGTAAAAGTAAACATGCTTTTCTTCAAATTGTAAAGCGAATATGGATAGAGAAAAGAAATAATTATATCAAGATAAACAGTCAACCCAACTATCTCTATCGTTTGCAAAAATAACCTGCCTCCTTTGGTCAATGACTCTACAACTTAAATCTTTGTACTGTAATTTATAGGGTTTATGAGTTGTATCAAATACTTTACTTAGGGTTTATGAGTTGTATCAAATACTTTACTTTAGTGACTTAGTCTATTACCGAATTCATTTCATGTGTACATAATCCATACACTATACACAACTGTACACTAATCACAATAAGTTAATCCAGATAATATATATTGCAAAACTTATTTATATATTGTATATCGTGTCACTCATCAAGTACTGCATGGATTAACCCTTACACTTTCACCCATTATATAATATTTCATCATTTCTTATAATAAACCAGAGTTTCACAGTTATGCATAAAGGACAAGCATATAATACTATTCAATTTGAATAAGCATGTCTTACTTCATGACACATGACCCATCTCATACCCCGTCTTCACACCTACCAGCCCCCGCTGGCCCTTTTTTCGTTCAACACACACAATATCATACCCCGTCTACACACCTACTAACTCCTGCTGGCCCCTTTCTTTGTTATATGTATATACAAAATAACAACACCGTCTTCCCTCTCCTACCGGTTCCCGCCGACCCATTCCTTCATATGCATAAAAATAACAGAACATGCATACACATTACATACACATCAACTATCAAGGTAACACACAGTGTCAGTTGCGTTGTGATATACTTTTTCCAATCACCAATCATGAGTTTGATGTGTCACACATGATTAAGTTAGTGTAACTAGCAAGACATACATACTACTTACATTTCTCATTCATTCCACGACGCATTAGTTATATTCTCGATACTCGTTTTTTAGTTATAAGATTAATTTTTTTAACTAGTTATGATTCTTCATTCACATATTAGATATTTGGTGCGTGAAATTGACTACAATACTTATCCGTGATTAGAGTCTTAGCATGCCTTAAAATAATAATAGTCCTCTAGTCATCCAGTATAACAATCAATAAGCAATCATTAACAAGTTATCAACTATATATATGGTTATACGATTTAAAACAAAAGTATATGTACAAGTACTATACACACACCCATGTTCATATTTCTAACTACTTAACCCAATTCTTGTATGTCTCATATATATATATGTATGTATGTATGTATGTATGTATTCTTCGAATTAGTGTCACGCTACTCATTGATACTCTATTCAATTATCAATCTTACTAAATATTTTATGATTATTAACTGACGCACTAATCTATGATTATCATTCTTATAGAATCATCATCATACTTCACTAGCTATATTATATTTAAAATACTAATTTAACTACATAGTTGTTATACAAATTAGCCGTCTTCTTTAGTTGAAGCTTAGTTCTATCTAAATCCACCATTGTTTTATATATATCGTTCAAGTGTCATACAAGGATTAGGTACCTGACATGTTAGGAATAATTCATAGGGCTCACTTAACAGTATCCACCATAGGTTTGTTACATGTACATATAATCAATTTAAGTTCATACCACTAAGAGACAAACTTTTCAAATTTCTCCTTATCACGGAGGAGCCCACAAGAAGAGAAAAGTTGATAAGGTTTGAAATAAGGAATTCTAGACTAAAGAAAGAGAATCATTTTTATTTATAAGAATGATATATTATACCAGAATGTTGATAGATGGATACGTGCACTAATTCTTGAAATATAATTGTTGGAATTAAAGAATACAAGTATGAATCTTTGAGCTGAATTATGGCAAGATCCGTTGATCGAATCAATTGGATGATGGTTGGAGTGTGTTCTCCTTCCTTTGGGGATGAACGTGGTATATTCACATGTTCAATTCCGACTTCGAATGAATGAGATATTCAAGTCTAAAGATTGCCTAATTCAAAGCCAAAATGGGATTAAAGGTAGCTAAAAGCATTTAGTCCCACATTGGCCATGAGATGGAAGTTTGTGGTGTATAAATAGAGAAAATTGAGAACAAAGGGCGTGCCCTTTGGATACTTGGAGTTTTCGCGCGCGATTGGGAGGGATCTATGCCCGCCCGCACGTGCGTGCGCGCGCCGGCGCCAGTGCCGGGCCGGGCTCGGGCTCGGGTCCGAGTCTGGGTTCGGGTTCCCTACCCTGCCTGGTTCTTTTTGAATCCGGTCTCGCGGGTATGGGTTGCTCCGCTACCCGAACCAGACCCGATCCGTTCCGCTACCCAAACCGCCCGCTCGCCAACGGATGTCTGCGGTTGGGCGGTTGGATCGTTGTTCAGTTGGGCGGTTGGCGGTTGGACCGAACGGTTGCGACGGTTCTGTCCGAACCGTCGCAACTGTTGAATTCTGGCGGACGAGAAAGCCCCTCCTGGAGCGCTATAAATAGCGCTCCGATTTGCCTTTCTCAGACACACCAACACCAAGTAAACAACTCTCTCTCTTTCTATCTGAGTTCTGAAGCAGAAGCAAGCCTGCGTTCTGAACTGGGAAGTAGAGTTCCAAAGCGACTTCCAGCGAGAAGTGGGAAATCCGTAACTCGGTTTCCGAAGCGACTTCCAAAGAAGATTCTGCAAAATTCGTTCTGAAAGAGGGCTTAGAAAATTCAACAAATTCTTTTATAGAATTGTTATCTGAATCTAAGACTTCTGAAGAAGAATATTCTTCAATCTTCCTTCGTCCTCAACAGTGGATGCTACTCCAAAGTAAAGGCAAATATTCATCTGAAATTTGTCCTTCTACCGCTACTTCAACGATCCTGTGGAAGGTACTGGTTGACTACGGTTCGACCGTATGGTGATTTGGTAGTGCTATCCAAATACCGTGAAGGAGTGTTGTATCTTGGGAGACCAGCGTCCATTATCCCGTTAGCACCGGTGCGGGGGATATAATTGTCTTAAGGAGATTCGCTCTAAGCGTACCTCATTCCAAATACTGTATAAGTGAATTAAGTTTTTTATACATGGGATATACTGATATTCAGTATATCGAGACTGACTTAGATTCAGTCTAATTGGTGTTTAACCAAGAAAGGAAATTGAAAGGTGGTTCTTAAATTTAGGAACGTTCTATTGAACGGAAAACCTCCCACCTGATATTTGCCGACCTGGCCAATTAGATTGTTGATATCTCAGTGATCGTGATTCGTTGTCAGATTGATTCCTGTTAAGCAGAGAACCAACAATCTTAAGACAATTATTATTGAAGTTTCTTACTTCTGTTCTGCTTGAACTTGCAGAAAATGTCTGAGACTAATCAAGATAGCTATAGCAAGGCACCAAACATGCCGCTACAAGTTTTGATGCCAACTCCACTTCCTAACCCGAAGCCAGAGAAGCCAGGAAAATTTGATGGCACAGAATTTAAGAGGTGGCAACAGAAGATGCTCTTCTACTCGACCACTCTTCATCTGGCCAGATTCCTGCAAGAAGATCTACCAGAGCCTGCAACTGATGCATGGACTCAATGTGACTTCCTTTGCCGAAATTATGTTTTAAATGGACTGCATGACTCTCTTTACAATGTCTACAGTCCTATAACAACGGCAAAGAAGTTATGGGCCAGTCTTGACAAGAAGTACAAGACTGAGGATGCTGGTACCAAGAAGTTCGTCGTAGGACGATTTCTAGAGTACAAAATGGTGGACAGCAAGACTGTAATCAGTCAGGTGCAAGAGTTCCAACTTATCTTGCACGAGATAGAAGCCGAAGGTATGATCCTACCTGAAACCTTTCAGGTTGCTACTATCGTGGAGAAACTCTCACCTACGTGGAGAGATTTCAAGAATTACCTGAAGCACAAGCGAAAGGAGTTGAAGTTGGAAGATCTCATTGTGAGGCTTTGAATCGAGGAGGACAACAAAAAGTCCGAGAAAAGGAGCAGTAAGAACTCCTACGAAGCAAAAGCCAATGTGATCGAAGACTCAAAGGGGAAAGCATCTACTTCCAAAGGCATAAAGCGAAAGAAGACTTCCCAGGGGTACAAAGGCAAGGTCCAAGAAGGAAAGAACATGCGCTTCAAGGGAACCTGCTACAACTGCAACAAAGAAGGGCATAAGGCGAAAGAATGTCGCAGCCTTCTCAAAAAGAACAAGAAAAGCCATCCACAGGCGAACTTGACCAACCATGAATCACCAAGCCTTTCTGCTGTAGTGTCAGAAGTAAATCTGACAACCAATAATAAGGATTGGTGGGTAGACACTGGGGCTACCCGGCACATCTGCTCGGAGAAATTGTTATTCTCAGAATATCAAAGATTAGAGCAAGATGAGCAACTATTCATGGGTAATGCAGCTTCCTCAAAGGTTGAAGGAAAGGGCAAGGTCATCCTGAAGTGGACATCGGGGAAAGAGCTTACTCTTAACGATGTGCTTCATGTTCCAGACATACGCAAAATTTGATCTCCGGATCAATACTTAGTAAGAAAGGGTTTAGAATGGTTTTTGAATCCGATAAATTTGTACTTACTAAGGGAGGAATGTATGTGGGAAAGGGTTATCTTGTTGATGGACTTTTAAAGCCAATGTTGCAGTGGTAAATAAAAAGTCTGTGTATTTGTACCCAAAGCTTATAAATAAAGGAAAATCTTCTGTTTATTTGCTTGAGTCTCCAATTTTGTGGCATGCTAGATTAGGGCATGTAAATTACAAGTCTTTGAAGAACTTGTCTAATCTGGGATATATTCCTAAATTCAACTTGAAAGAAATTCGCAAGTGTGAGATTTGTGTTGAGGCCAAGTTGGCGAAAAATTCATTTCACTCAATTGATCGAAATACAGAACCTTTAGGGTTAATTCATAGCGATCTGTGTGACTTGAAGTTTATGCCAATTAGAGGCGGTAAAAAGTATTTCATTACTTTTATCGATGACTGTACAAGATACTGTTATGTGTATCTTTTAAACAGTAAGGATGAGGCAATAAATATGTTTATAACATATAAGGCCGAAGTTGAGAATCAACTCAACAAGAAAATCAAGATTCTAAAATCCGATAGACGGAGAATATGAATCAAATGATTTTAGTGAGTTATGTGCTAATTTTGGTATAATCCATCAAACTTCAGCACCATACACTCCTCAGCAGAATGGAAATTCTGAACGGAAGAACAGAACTTTGAAGGAGATGGTTAATTCCATGCTCGTAAGTTCAGGAGCTCCGCAGAACTTGTGGGGGGAAGCTCTATTAACTGCAAATTATATTCTAAATAGAGTACCCCACAAGAAACTTGGTCTAATACCATTTGAGTTATGGCATGGAAGGACACCTTCCTACCATTACCTCAAAATGTGGGGGTGCCTTGCAAAGGTACTAGCATCATTACCTAAAAAGACTAAGTTGGGAGCAAAAACTATGGACTGCATATTCATAGGCTATGCCTTGAATAGTAGTGCCTACAGATTTCTGGTTCATAAATCAGAAATACCAGATATTCATGTAAACATGATTATCGAATCGAGAGATGCTGTGTTCTTTGAAGACATCTTTCTGTTCAAACGGGAAGCAGATAAGACTTCTGGGAAAAGAACACACGAGATGGCGTTCAGGGACGAAAGTTCCGAGGAACCGACTGTTAATGCGGAAACTGAACCAAGAAGAAGTCAAAGATCTAGAATCTCAAAATCTTTTGGTCCAGATTTCAAAGCATACGCTATTGAGAGCGAGCCTCAAACATTAAAGAGGCTATGTCAACCTCAGAAGCACAAATGTGAAAAGAAGCTATAAATAGCGAAATAGAATCCATACTAAGTAATCATACTTGAGAATTGGTAAATTTACCTCAGGGTAGTAAACCAATTGGGTGTAAGTGGATTTTCAAATGAAAATTAAAACCCGATGGATCTATCGATAAGTACAAGGCTAGATTAGTAGCCAAGAGTTATCGACAAAAAGAAGGACTTGACTACTTCGATATTTATTCACCAGTAACAAGAATAACGTCCATTCGGATGTTAATTGCAATTGCAGTATTGCACAACTTAGATATCCATCAAATGGATGTCAAGACTGCATTCTTAAATGGTGAATTAAATGAAGAGATATATATGGAGCAACCTGAAGGATTTATAGTCAAGGGCCAAGAACACAAGGTGTGTAAATTGGTAAAATCCTTATACGATTTAAAGCAGGCTCCAAAACAATGGCATGAGAAATTTGATAGTGTCATGATCAAAGATGGATTCACTATCAATGAATGCGATAAGTGTGTGAACACTAAAATAGTTGGAAATGCATGTATCATTGTTTGTCTTTATGTAGACGACATGTTGATACTTGGGACTAATATTGAGATTATTAAGTCCACTAAAAGAATGTTATCCAACAGTTTTGATATGAAGGATCTGGTGGTTGCTGATGTAATTTTAGGAATTAAAATCACCAGAACACCAGATGGAATCAGTCTATCTCAATCTCACTACGTGGATAAGATGATAGAAAGATTCAAGGATCATGGGATAAAGGAAAATACAAATCCTTCTCTCCCACACATCCACCTTCATAAGAATACAGGAACTGGAATACGCCAGTTGAAGTATTCACAGATTATCGGAAGTCTAATGTATTTGATGAATTGCACTAGACCCGATATTGCTTACGCTGTAAGCAAGTTAAGTAGATACACTAGCAATCCTAGTGATCTACATTGGACCGCTCTACTACGAGTATTGGGTTACGTATCACATACCAAGGAATATGCCTTGAGATATGGACAGTATCCACCTGTTCTGGAAGGATACAATGATGCTAATTGGATTGCAGATTCTGAGGAATCAAAATTAACTAGCGGATACATATTTACTCTAGCAGGAGCAGCGGTATCATGGAAGTCTTTTAAGCAAACATGTATTGCCCGTTCCACTATGGAATCGGAATTCATAGCCTTAGATAAACCTGGAGAAGAAGCAGAATGGCTTCGACAATTCTTAGAAGATATACCATTATGGCAAAAGCCAGTGCCCACTATATGTATACACTGCGATAATCAAGCAGCTATATCTAGGGCACAAAATGTTATATACAACGGTAAGTCTAGACATATTCGTCGTAGACATAATACCGTAAAGCAGTTGCTCTCAAATGGAATTATCTTTATTGACTTTGTATCGTCAAAGGATAATTTAGCGGATCTGCTTACTAAAGGTTTAAGTGGAGAGTGTATAAACTGCGCATCGAGGGGAATGGGTCTAAAAGTCTAACCTTACCGAGTCAGCTTAATGGAAACCTTACTTAGCGACTGGAGATCCCACGGACTAAGTTCAAGAGAAAAAACTAGTTATGATTGACTCAGCAAGTAAGCACTTGAGAGCTTGACTCCAATCCATTCCTAAGGTGCACATAAGTGCTTTTCTACAAGTGGATTAAGGATAAGCTTAATGGTTTTAATGATGCCTATATCTTGTTACTAAACAAGTGGAGTAGAGTAGACTACTCTTAATAGGTCCATCACCTATGTGAGTATAGAGTTGGGTCGGCTCTTTGGGAATTTCTATGGAGGCTGTTATTCCCTAAAGATACTCTCTGAAACCAAGAATGTCCAGGGCCAAAACGGACACAACCGAGAACCAAAGTTGATTTGGAAAGTCACTGTGTGAAGCTTGTTGACTTGGCTTACACTAATGGCTAACAGTTCAAGACCTAGTTCACTGATTAGCCAGTAAGTCCGATAAAGCTTTCGCTATGGAAGGTTCAAGACCTAGTTCACCTATCCTTATGCAGTTTCTTTTCTTAAGTACCTTTCACAATAGAGTCAGTCTCTTTGTGTGTCATTTCCTTGAATCTCCATTCATTGTGGAGGATTGTTGGAATTGAAGAATATAAGTATGAATCTTCGAGCTGAATTATGGGAAGATCCGTTGATTGAATCAATTAGATGATGGTTGGAGTGTGTTCTCCTTCCTTTGGGGATGAACGTGGTATATTCACATGTTCAATTCCGACTTCGAATGAATGAGATATTCAAGTCTAAAGATTGCCTAATTCAAAGCCAAAATGGGACTAAAAGTAGCTAAAAGCATTTAATCCCACATTGGCCATGAGATGGAAGTTTGTGGTGTATAAATAGAGAAAATTGAGAACAAAGGGCGTGCCCTTTGGGTACTTGGAGTTTTCGCGCGCGATTGGGAGGGATCTATGCCCGCCCGCACGTGCGTGCATGCGCGCGCGCGCCGGCGTCGGCGCCGGCGCCGGTCCGGGTTCGGGTCCGGGTCTGGGTTCCCTACCCGGCCTGGTTCTTTTTTAATCTGGTCTCGTGGGTATGGGTTGCTCCGCTCCCGAACCAGACCCGATCCGCTCCGCTACCCAAACCGCCCGCTCGCCAACGGATGTCTTCGGTTGGGCGGTTGGATCGTTGTGCAGTTGGGCGGTTGGCGGTTGGACCGAACGGTTGCGACGGTTCTGTCCGAACCGTCGCAACTGTTGAATTCTGGCGGACGAGAAAGCCCCTCCTGGAGCGCTATAAATAGCGCTCCGATTTGCCTTTCTCAGACACACCAACACCAAGTAAACAACTCTCTCTCTTTCTATCTGAGTTCTGAAGTAGAAGCAAGCCTGCGTTCTGAACTGGGAAGTAGAGTTCCAAAGCGACTTCCAACGAGAAGTGAGAAATCCGTAACTCGGTTTCCGAAGCGACTTCCAAAGAAGATTCTGCAAAATTCGTTCTGAAAGAGGGCTTAGAAAATTCAACAAATTCTTTTATAGAATTGTTGTCTGAATCTAAGACTTCTGAAGAAGAATATTCTTCAACCTTCCTTCGTCCTCAACAGTGGGTGCTACTCCAAAGTAAAGGCAAATATTCATCCGAAATTTGTCCTTGTACCGCTGCTTCAACGATCCTGTGGAAGGTACTGGTTGACTACGGTTCGCCCGTACGGTGATTTGGTAGTGCTATCCAAATACCGTGAAGGAGTGTTGTATCTTGGGAGACCAGCGTCCATTATCCCGTTAGCACCAGTGCGGGGGACGTAATTGTCTTAAGGAGATTCGCTCTAAGCGTACCTCACTCCAAATACTGTATAAGTGAATTAAGTTCTTTATACAGGGGATATACTGATATTCAATATATCGAGACTGACTTAGATTCAGTCTAATTGGTGTTTAACCAAGGAAGGAAATTGAAAGGTGGTTCTTAAATTAAGGAACGTTCTATTGAATGAAAAACCTCCCACCTGATATTTGCCGACCTGGCCAATTAGATTGTTGATATCTCAGTGATCATAATTAGTTGTCAGATTGATTCCTGTTAAGCAGAGAACCAACAATAATCAGACCCCAGACCATTACCACAACCGAAGTAGGGAGTGTCAAACTGCTTATAATTTAATATGAGTAAGGTCAAAGACTTAAAAAGAAGTGTTATACTAATTTTACTTCAATACAGCCATAATTTTATTTTACTGCAATTGGTGATTTAGAATAAAAGATCGGAAGGGGTGCTCTAAATTATATATCTCAACTATCTGACTTAGATGGATCATATTTTGAATATCTAATTTAACAAATTAAATTTTAATTTACTACTTATCTTTATTTCAATACCTAGATCCTTTCAAGCATTTTTGACACTCGAGTAAAAAACTGCTTCCAATTAAGAGCAACGAGTGCAACTATCACACATGATACACACACACACACACAAACATCAAGACTATATAGAAAGATTTATGAAGTTTCAAGACGATAAGGATAAAAGATGACCTTAATGATTATGACGTGGAAAAATTGATTTCAAGGCTAAGTAAGCTACAAAGCTTTTTCCTGTTTCCTATAAAAAGGGAATGAGTTTTTCATTGGTACATCATATAAACATCACTAGTGGGTCGTAACGGAACCATGTGGTTAATTTATGGACCAACAAGGCAAGTAAGACTTTTATGCTCTTATTTGATAAATGGCAGAATGAATGAAAGTATATTGTCGTGTATAACTTATTTACTTTGTCTATTTTCTTTCCTTCCTACAAGAATTAGTAGGTGATTAGTCATCTGGGTATCATATAATTTAATTAGAAGGTAATTATAATAAGAGAACTTCTCTACATCAAATGATTCTATCTTTTCAATCAATATTCTTGAAATAAAAGAAATCAACAAAAAAAAAATACCGACTTCAATTTAACATTTAAGTGAAAAGAATCAAAGACTGATATGATGGGAAGGGGAGCACTTTCAATAACTTAGTGGAAACTAGAGAGTATGAATTTAGTGAGCAGCACAAAAGAAAGAATCATGTAAATTATTTAAAGAAGCACACATATTTTCGATCATACTTCTAATTTCTCAACCAAGGAATAAAATTTGAAATTTAAATTCATCATTGAATCCTACATAATTACAAGTCACAAGGGGGTTTCTTTATGAGAACTTGTTAAAAAGAAGAAGAAGATAGAAACGTCTTATTTAAAGCAATATTTCTACTGATTTATCTTTCAAACAATTACTAATGTTTTTATTATAAATTTTATTTCAGACATTTAAATAAAATATGAGAAATTATGTTAGAAACTAGACTTAATTATCTTTTCAATGATATATTATATGACAGGTTTAGTTTGAGAAAAATATTCTAAATAATCAAAAACTCCTTGGTCGGGAAAAAAATTTTGCAACCCAGTAATCTTGACCAACTAGTCGTATTTTGGCGATAACTTTCAACACAGACCTTCAAAAGGGATACGGTAAAACCGTTTTAAACTGAATTGATTATCTTTCAAATGATATATAATATAATACCTATTACTCATAATACCTAGGCGAACTACCTTTGAATTTACAAATTAAAAAATTGGACAGATTTGCACATCATTTCTAGTGTCCTTAAATTTTGGGTTATTCTCAAATTTCTTTAATTCCTTCACTAGATTTGAATCATAACTAATACTTCTCTTATTTAATTACTCTATTCAGAATAAAATAATTTAGATCATGAAATTTTTTTTTGTCAAGGAAATATAAAAAAACCAAAAAAGACAAAGGGGCTCTCTCTCACTTCTCCTTTCCTCTTTCTCATAATCTAATATCATAAGCACAATAAATTTACACAATTTTCATCTGAAATTAATTAATATACTAAGAGATCTAAGGACATACCATCAATAATTTGCAAGAAAAGAAAAAAAAACTTTTGGGAACTCCCTCACCTCCCCTTGTTCTGCCGGCCGGCCGTCCCTTCGGCCCGCTCTGATCTGCGAGTGAGAGAGGGAGGAATTGAGAGATTGAGAGAGATTGAAAGATTTCGGAGAGAAATTGAGAGAGAGATTTTTGAGAGATGAAATGTTTGAGTTTTCTTTGATAGGTTCATCCTGTTGAAGAGGCAGCTTGAAGAGAGATGAGGAAATTATTTCTTTCCCTATTTGCACAGGACCCCTTCCATAATTACTTATTGTCTCACTTTAATCATATCTCTCCCTTTCTCCACATGCCACCTATACACACATTTTACTAGCTTATCCTAGCCCTTCATCATCCCTTCTCATGCACACCTATCCCTTCCACTAACCATACATAATAAAATATTATGGTATTTCATTAGGATTTGATTGTATTTTCTTATATTTACACAATATACTCATTCACCAATTTATTACATGAATTTACATACAAAGTTTTGTGTATAATTATATATACATGTATCCACGTAAGGATGACTGCATAAAAATTTCGCACACACTTAACACACACAAAATCTATACGTGTATATACATATACATATACATACATACATACATACTTATATATATATATATGTGTGTGTGTGTGTGGTGTAATCTCCAGTTTGCCTCATCCAAATTTTTCCAAAATTTCTAAAAATCCCAAAAATGATAAAAAATAAATTTTAATTATCTCAGATAATCTTTATAATCTCATTAATCAGGTATTAAAATATTAAATCAAGATTTTAATAATTCGGGGTGTTACATTAGCCCCAGCTGTCTGATCAGCACTGCAACTTGCAAAAGCTTAGAGCCTGTTTGTTTCACGGAAGAGAGAGAAAGAGGGAAGAGAAGAAGGGAAGAGCGGTTGAAGAGAGAAAGTGGTTCTTTCTCTCTTTTGCTCTTGATGTTTGATTGGGGTAGAAAGAAAGAGGGAAGAGAGGGGGAAAAAACAAAAAAAAAGAAGAAGAAAAAACTCCATTGCCAGTTCTCTCTCTCCTCTCTCTTATCTCCATCTCACCTTGATCCTCGAGCATCATTGCTTCTTCCGACGATTTTTTAGGGGAAGAGATTCTTTCCCTCTTCCGTCCGGCCAGACGCCAACTGGAGAAAAAGAGCACTCTTTCTCCTGTAAACAAACAGGGAAAAGAAAGGAAGAACCCTCTCTTCCTCCCTCTTCCTCTCAAATATTGCAAAACAAACATGCTCTTAATTAGCTCCAATCAAAGAAGAAGAAGAAGAAGATGATGATGATAAGATCCCTCCTTCATCTCCTACCGCTCTTCCTCTTCTATTTAGCCTCTCGTCCCTTCTCCACCGACCTAATAAGTACTAACCCCATTAAGTTCAACCATTCATGCATCAAAAGTTCCTGCACAAGCACATACATACATTTTCTCTTAATTCATTATTAAGTAATTTCTCTTAAAAATGTTATTCAGGTACAAATTTAACTGGGTTTTAGAAAATAGATTTAAAGCAAAAATATTGCTATTGTAAAAACTCAAGTTTCAAATCATTAGAAAGGATACTCAACTTATAAAATGTGTTAAAAAATTTAAATACCTCAACCTTCACAATAACTTCAGAATTTTGATGCAGCGACAGAGACTTTAGTAATTTCAACTCAAAATTTCTAAAACTAATCTAACTCAAGCATCTATGTGACAAGTGGGCCAACATATATTTCATAAGAGGAAAGCCCGACAAGTCCTGCTTGATTCTTGTTTTAGATTTGTTAGAAAACTATTATTCAATAATAAGCAACAATCCCTGCTCCATTCTCGACCCCAAGTCTCTTCCTAAATTTAGACAAATCTCCACACCAAGCGCATTGTCACAACCTCCCACTCAGCTGCTCTCAATCTCACAAACCTATAAATTGGGCCTCCCACCTTCCCTATTTGTCATCATTCCTCCAAAGATCTCAGGCTTGAAGTCTTCAAAGATACCTGAAATCTCCCTCTCTCGCTCAATCAGGCGGGAATCCATGGGTGCATGTGGAAGCAGACCTAAGACACTGGAGAACGATGCTCCCATGGAGATTCCAACAGTAGAAAAGACCCCGGTTACCACTTCTGAGGCGACACCAGCAAAAGCCAGTGCCACCACTGAGGTAATTCATGTATACTCTTTTCTATTCTACGATAATTTATACGTTAGTTTATGTTGTATGAGTATGAGCTTAGACTGCATCACCAATAAAATAGATCTTAGCACATTTATGTACAAAGTGTTTAAGGAAACGATAATGACAAATGATGATTCTGACGCCTGCAGGTGACAGAGTCGAGCGAGAGCATGGAAGAGACGACGGAAGAACATGAGGCCCCTTTTGATATATCTCAAGCAGAGGAGCCAAAGGTTGAGGAGGAGATTGTATCCTCTAGCGAAACCAAGGGAGAGAAAAAGGAGGAAGCGACCAGTTTAGAGAGGGCAACTGAAAAAGTTGCCGAGGAGAGCGAGGAGAAAGTTGCTGCAGAGAACGAAATAACTGAGCCCGCGAAGAAGGAAATCGTCGAGGCTCAACCAACCAAAATATAAGAGATGTAATAGAAATTTTGTGGGTTAATAGGAAAATGCATGAAAATGCTTTTTGAGTAAAAGATGGTTGCAAAATTGTATCAACTTCTCTCGTATCTTTGAAACAAGCTATAATAGTCTATTTGTCAAAAGTTGGCCAGTGCTTAAATTGCAACGCAACAAATGTGCCATGTACAGTATATATATCTTTTCACTTAGTGATTCGAATGATTGGGTGTTATGATCAACATTCTGTATCAAAGCAATCCAACAGATTAAGTCATTTCTACTACCCTTCCCTCTCAAAGGGAATGTTTCAAGTTTAGTCCCCGTAGTTGTCGAACCAGAGATTTACTCAAATAATAATTAGTGTTGATGTATATAGGTTAGTGGGTAATCTCTATCCTGTTTCTGAAAAAAAATTAGTGTTATAGTAGAATATTAGGGTCTTTAACAATGCTTAAATTGCTTAAGCAATGCCTCACTTGGCTTGGTCCACACTGGGCTGATTGGAAAGCCTAATTCGAGATTCTCCTTATAAGCACGATTAGCCCTGCACTCGAGTCTCAGGGTCTCGGTCAAATGAGCCCACTACCCTTCTACCCGCCATAGTTTTTTTTTGCTAGTTAAATCCAGTGACGTCGGGCTCGAACTAAGGACCACTGAAGAGCAAACCCAGGGCCGGTCCAGTGGCTAATGTTAGCTAGTAGAGTATTTGGAGCTTTGTTTTAATGGTGGCATGCCACGAGATTCCATGGTTGTTAGAAAGCAGGGTTTCTACAAAATGTAGTTCACCTATAATAAGAATCTGCTTATTATATATGTGGCAGGGGGCATATCCATATAGAGCTAGGGGTGTCAATGGGTCGGGGGGTTTGGAGGGAATTCTATACCCAAACTCATAATTTAAAGCTTCCGCTTAACCCGCAAAAACTTAATGGGTAAAGAAATAACTCAATCTAAACCCTACCCATGCGTTTTGGGTCGGTTTGGATTGGGTCGAGTAATTCAGTAAGTTCTGGTATGAGTGGGTCATTACATATGACCCGAGTTATACTAAACTAACCACAAGAGTTATAATTAATTTTGCAACAAGAAATATTATCATAAATTTTTACCTTCATCATAAAATAAATATAGCAAATTGTCACATCAAATTGTTGTTAAATAAATTTTCATTTTAATATTCAAATATTATAATATGATTATAACTTTATGTACATTTTTGTAGAATCATTAACAAGTTTCCTGTTCTATTCTTATGTCCTCATTGTCAACTCTTATTTGATTTATCAATAAATAGTAAAAAGATGATGGGCTAATTTAATTGAAGAGATTGCTAAGTAAATCAACTACTAGAATAGAATTATTGATGTTTGATTCCCCATACGATTTTCATGTTCGGGTTTGGATTGGCTACGAGGAGATTTGCGATTGCTGGAGAGCTAACCCAACCCACCTAAGGGCGGCCTCGAATCCTTGTCCACCTGGGAGGAACCAAGTGATCATGCCATTAGGCCACCACCCGCGGACTTCTCTTAAATATTTTTACTCACTTATATATAGATAGGTTTTATTTTTGTGTCGGTTATTGCTGCTGCTGCTGCATGATGCATGTAGGACGATCATTGCGTAATGTACACGGTGTTCATCAAGACCGGGACAAAAAAGGACACGGGCACTAACTTCACCATCAGTCGAAAACTCACACGACCGGCCTGTGGGCCGGCCCAAGAAATCTCAATCAGCAACCTGGAAATGGTTGGGGTCATGGAATTGGCCCAAAAAAATTCATTTTTGTCTTCCACTTTTGGAATGAGACCCTATGATATGACGATGAAAACTCTCTCTCTCTCTGATAAAATGTTATTCAGGTACAAATTTAACCGGGTTTTAAAAAATAGATTTAAAGCAAAAATATCACTATCATAAAAACTCAAGTTTCGAATCATTTGAAAGGACACTCAACTTATAAAAATGTGTTAAAAATTTTAAATACCTTAACTTTCACCAAAAACTTCAAAATTTTGATTCAGCGACAGGAACTTTAATAATTTCAACTCATAATTTCAACACTAATCTAACTCGAGTCTCTGTGGTGACAAGTGGGCCGACATATAATTCATGAGAGGAAAGCCCGGGAAGTCGTGCTCGATGTTGTTTTGATTTGACTTTGTAAATTTGAGTTAGAAAACCATTATTCAATAATAACCAACAATCCCTGCTCCATTCTCGACCTCAAATCTCTTCCTAAAGTTAGACAAATCTCCACACCAAGCGCATTGTCGCAACCTCCCACTCAACCGCTCTCAATCTCACAAACCTATGAATTGGGCCTCCCACCTTCCCTATTTGTCATCATTCCTCCAGAGATCTTAAGCTTGAAGTCTTCAAAGATACCTGAAATCTCCCTCTCTCGCTCAATCAGGCGGGAATCCATGGGTGCATGTGGAAGCAGACCTAAGACACTGGAGAACGATGCTCCCATGGAGATTCCAACAGTAGAAAAGACCCCGGTTACTACCTCTGAGGTGATACCAGCAGAAGCCAGTGCCGCCACTGAGGTAATTCATGTATACTCTTTTCTATTCTATGATAATTTTATACGTTAGTTTATGTTGTATGAGTATGAGCATGAGCTTATACTGCATCACCAATAAAATAGATCTTAGCACATTATGTACAAAGTGTTTAAGGAAATGATAATGGCAAATGATGATTCTAACGCCTGCAGGTGACAGAGTCGAGCGAGAGCATGGAAGAGATGACGGAAGAACATGAGGCCCCTTTTGATATATCTCAAGCAGAGGAGTCAAAGGTTGAGGAGGAGATTGTATCCTCTAGCAAAACTAAGGGAGAGAAAAAGGAGGAAGCGGCCGGTACAGAAAGGGTAACTGAAAACGTTGCTGAGGAGAGCGAGGAGAAAGTTGCTGCAGAGAATGAAATAGTTGAGCCTGCGAAGAAGGAAACCCTCGAGGCTCAACCAACCAAAATATAAGAGATAATAGAAATTTTGTGGGTTAATAGGAAAATGCATGCAAAATGCTTTTTGGGAAAAGATGGATGCAAAATATTGGCAACTTCTCTTGTATCTTTGAAACAAGCTATAATGGTCTATTTGTCATAAATTGGCCTGTGCTTAAATTGCAACGCAACAAATGTGCCCTGTACAATATATATATATATATATATATATATATATATATATATATATATATATATATATATATATATATATATATATATATATATATATATATATATATATATATATATATATATATATATGCATATTGTACAGGAATTCGTGAGAACCGTTCTTAGGGGATCAACTCACTATATATATATATATATATATATATATATATATATATATATATATATATATATATATATATATATATATATATATATACATATATATATATATATATATATACATATATATACACATATACATATACATATATATATATATATACATATATATACACATATACATATACATATATATATATATATACATATATATACACATATACATATATATACATATATATACACATATACATATACATATATATATATATACATATATATATACATATATATATATACATATATATATACATATATATATATACATATATATATATATATATATATATATATATATATATATATATATCTTTTCTCTTAAAATGTGATTCCAATGACTGGGTGTTTTGATCAACATTCTGCATTAAAGCAATCCAATGGATCTAACCAATTGTACTACCCCTCCCTCTCAAGGAGAAGGTTTCAAGTTTAATCCTCGCAATTGTCGAATCGGAGATTTATCTTGGATAATGAATAGTGATGAGTGTATGTAGGTTAGTGGGTAATCTCTATCCTATTTCTCAAAAAAAAAAAAAAAAAAAAAAAAATCTAGTGTTAGAGTAGAACATTAGGGTCTTTACAATGTTTAAATTTCTTATAGAAAAAAAATACCTCACTGGGCTTGGTCCACACTGGGCCAGTTGGAAAGCCTAATTAGAGATTCTCCTTCTGTTCATGATCGGCCCTGCACCAATGTCTCAGGTTCTCGCTCAAATGACCCCACTACACTTCTACCCGTCAGATATAGCTTTTTTTTGCTAGTTAAATCTATCGATGTTGGGTTCGAATTGAGGACCACTGGGAAGCAAACTCAGGATCTGCCCAGCGGCCGACGTTAGCTGGTAGAGTATTTGGAGCATTGTTTTAATAGTGGCATGCCATGAGATTCCATGGTTGTTAGAATGTAGGGTTGCTACCAAATGCAGTTCACCTGTAATAAGACTTAATTATATATGTTGTTTGGGCGGATCCATATAGAGCTAGGTGTGTCAATAGGTCGGGTAGGTTTGGAGGGAATTCTATACCCAAACTTGTAATTTAAAGATTCTGTTTAACCTGCCCAAAACTTAATGTGTAAAGAAACAACTCAATCCAAACTCTACCATGCGTTTTGGGTAGGTTCGGATTGGGTCAGACGATTCAGGTAAATTCTGGCATGAGTGGGTCATTACATATGACCCGAGTTATACTAAACTAACCACAAGAGTTATATTTAACTTTACAATAAGAAATATAATCATAAATTTTTACCATCATCATAAAATAAATTCTAGCAAATTGTCATATCAAATTGTTGTTCAACAAATTTTCATTTTAACATTCAAATATTATAAATATGATTATAACTTTATGTACATTTATGTCGAATCATTTAACATGTTTCCTGTTCTATTCTCATGTCGTCATCATTGTCAACTCTTATTTGATTTGTCAATAAATAGTAAAAGATGATGGGCTAATTTAATTGAAGAGATTGCTAAGTAAATTAACTTCTTGAATAGAATTTTTGATGTCTGACTTCCCGTACGATTTTCATGTTCGGGTTTGGGTTGGGTTTGAGGGATTAGAGTATGATACCCTAACCCGACTCATAAATAGAATGCTTAAAATTTTAAAACCTAAAACCGTTTGGGTTTCCAGAAATATGGATCTGAACCCTATTATATCGGGTCGGGTCGGGTTTGGGTAAAACCAGAGTAGACACCCTATATAGGCCCACATTTTGATTATACATAAAATTTAAAAGTTTATACTGAACCTTAAGCTTTCTACAAAATTTCTATTTAGTTTTACACTCTATTATTTATTTAGCATGTGATGTGCAGCCAATCTGTTAGGTCTTGTAATATTAAGATAATAGAAGTCCTAATTTCAATTCTTGACCTATACTTTATTCTTTTCATTCACTTTACATTTTGGCTTGCCGATAAATAAAAAATAAATTGTTATTTTTAATTAATTTAGATAAAATAATTCACAATAAATACAAACAATCTAAAACTTGTTGTAAATAGAGATTAGAGATAGTAACAAATCTAAATTATATAATTACTTTTAAAAACTTACGCGACTCTTGTACATATCAATTATCAAACGTAATTAGAATGAATTTAAAAATTAAAAGTTTTAATAATTTTTGTTTAAAAATTGTTCGCATTAATTTATAGATTACATTCATAATTAATTATGTTTTCTTAGTTAAATTCAGCAGATATTATCAAAATTTCTTTCGTCGGCCGTTGTATGCAGTAGGTAGTAACACGCATACCCAGCAAACGTATAAAGCATCTATCTAACTTTTGTATACATACATATTTCACTCAAAAAAAATTGTGTAGTACGTACTCATGCAATACCTTTGTGTGTCTATCTATAGTAAGGATTTACCTTATATGCTAGAAATATGTACACATGAAAATTTCTACCACTTTAGTGCCAACCACCAAATTTTCCATGATAATTAAGCATAACAAGCAAAATTGTAACGATAATAAGAAAATGTCGATGGTACTCAAACACAAAATGTGGATCATAATGCCCAATCTTCAGAGTAACATTTTATATGAAGAATATAAAATATAGGATACGCAGCATGCATGTTAATATTGTTAGACTTATTTGGATTAGAGTCTAAATTAATTTGGACCTACACAAGTCAAATTGGATTTATACACCCGTCTCTATAAGCTTATGTTGTTGGACCCAATAATGAATTGATCAAGCCTAATTGTTTGGGTCAAGACACGTTTCATTTATATTTAGTCATGAGTGTATTTAAATTAAAATGTGTGACGCATCTACACGTGTGGAACTCGTGTTATCAATTAAGGGTCTAGATCTAAAAGGAGTTGAACTAGAATTTCTTGATGCTACATATATCATGAGTATGATTCCCTCTCCTCTACCAATTATTATAACCTAATCTCTCTCTTAGAGGCCTCGCTATCTTCACCCTCGCTAACAACCTAGACAGGTATATGTATGTATGTATATGTGTGTATGAGTGCGTGTGTATCTCCTTCTCCGTCAAGAAGAAGGTAAACTTCTGATTACCACTGAGAACCCCATTCATACAATATTCTTTGGTTTTCTTCAAAGACTGATACATATTCTCACGCTCGAGGGTTTTTGACTGAAAGGTGTTTAGTATTCTTGTAAGGATCAATCGGGAGCATCGAACTGTCTGTGATGAAAATTCCCCATCACATAGGGAAAAAAAAAGAGCCAAAGAAACAAGTGGCGTTAATTTGTAATTTTGTTTTTTTTATTGTTTTGGGTAAATATTACAGAAAACTCTCTTGTTCTATCAATGTTTTATGAAAAACTCTCTTATTCTAATGAAATAGGAAAAAAAAAAACCTTTTTATTCTATTGGACTCATCTGGAAACATCCATATACAATTGTAATATTTGACCAAAAATCTCTCTGTTTTATTAGATTTGATGTGGAACACACTTGTACTATCAAACATTTTACATTAAATTATATTCGACGAAACCATCAAATTTTATAATAGTATAAGAACATTTTCAGGTGAATTTACTATAATAGCTAGTTTTTTACTCATGTCAATAGAAGAGAAATGTTTTTATAAAATTATAATAGCACACAGTTTTTCGACTTTTCTTATTCAGCTAGCTGGTACGGGCTGTAACATAAAATCAACATTCAAAGTGTCTGCGCATTTATGTACTAACATCCCTTGGATGAAGTCGAAGGAGACTTGTACAGTACCGAAGTGGTGCATGAATCATTCTCTTAAATTGATAAACTTAATTTCGTTTGAACATATATCTTGTCAAGAATATAATAATTGGCACCCAGACCAATGCATGCATGATGCCTGCATCTTCACTTCTACATAAATGAACCTAGCTCCCAGCTGTCTGATCAGCACTGCAACTTGCAAAAGCTTAGGGCCTGTTTGTTTTCCGGAAGAGAGAGAAAGAACTAAAAGGAGAAAGGAAGAGCAGTTAAAGAGGGAAAAAGCTTCTTCCTCTCTTCTGCTCTTGATGTTTGACTGGAGAAGAAAGGAACAGGGAAGAGAGGGAAAAAAAAAGAAAAAAACCCCCACCGCCGGTTCTCTCTCTCCTCTCACCTATCTCTATCTCATCTTGATTCTCGAGCTCCGTTGCTTCTTCCGGCAATTTTGAGGGAAAGAGATCTTCTTCTCTTTCGCGAGATCAGACGCCAGCTGAAGAAAGAGAGCTCTCTTTCTCCAGCAAACAAACAGAGAGAAAAGAAGAAGAACCCTCTCTTCTTCCCTCTTCCTCTTAAATGCTGCAAATTAAACGTGCCCTTAATTAACTCCAATCAAGGAAGAAGAAGAAAAAGAAGAAGATAATCATGATGATGATGATGAGAATCCTCCTCCCTTTCCTACTACTCCTTTCTCTTCTATTTAGCCTCCCTCTGCCTCTCTACCGACTGATCAGTATATATATATATATATATATATATATATATATATTATATATATATATATATATATATATATATATATATATATATATAGTAGTCTTCGCGTGAGAAATTTTCTCACACGAAGACCGTGAGAAAACTATATAGGAGCTTTTATGTGGATGATCCGAACCGTTCATCTTGATCTACATACTTTATTTAGACTATCAATTAAAAATCACGCGAGTCCGAGCTTTTTTACCCATACAACAAGTGGTTACAAAACATATGTTATATTCACCGTAGAATAAAGATGTCACTTGATGCATCGGTAAAAAAAGTTAGAATCGCGTGAATTTTTATTGGTAGTCTAATTAGAGTATGTAGATCATGATGAACGGTTCGGATCATCCATAAAATCTCTCTTATATGGTTTTCTCACGAAGCTTATTATGAGAAAGTTTCTCATTTGCAAATTTTCATATATATATATATATATATATATATATATATATATATATATATATATATATATATATATATATATATATATATATATATATATATATATAGGTTTTATTTTTGTGTCGGTTGTTGCTGCTGCTGTTGCATGATGCATGTAGGACAATTATTGCGCAATGTATACGGTGCTCATAAAGACCGGTACAAAAAAGGACGCGGGCACCAACATCGCCATTTGTCGAAAACTCACAGGACCGGCCCGCGGGCCGGCCAAAGAAATCTCAAAAAGCAACTTGGAAATGGCTGGGGCCACAGAACCAGGCCCAAAAAAATTTGTTTTTCACTTCCAATTTTGGGATGAGACCCTTGATATGACGACGAAAAAAAACTCTCCCTCTCTCTCTGATGAAGTGTTATTCAAGTGCAAATTTAATCGAACGTGTATTTAAAAAATAGATTTAAAGTAAAAATATTGCTATCACAAAACTCAAGTTTCGACTCATTAGAATGGACACTCAACGTATAAGAGCGTGTTAAAATTTAAATACCTTAATTTTTACCAAAATTTCAAAATTTTAACACTTAATAATTTCAACTCAAAATTTCTAACACTAATCTAACTCAAACTCAAGCATTGACAAATGGGCGAACATATAATTATGAGAGGAAGGCCCCGCAAGTCCTGCTCGATCTTGTCTTATATTTGACTTTGTAAATTTGAGTTAGAAACTATTATTCAATAATAACCAACAATCCCTACTCCATTCTCGACCCCAAGCTTCTTCCTAAATTTAGACAAATCTCCATATCAAGCGTATTGTCACAACCTCCTACTTACTGCTCTCAATCTCACAAAACTATAAATTGGGCATCCCACCCACCCTCTTTGTCATCGTTCCTCCAAAGATCTCAGGCTTGAAGTCTTCAAAATACCTGAAATCTCCCTCTCTCGCTCGATCAGGCGGGAATCCATGGGTGCATGTGAAAGCAAACCTAAGACACTGGAGAACGATGCTCCCATGGAGACCCCAATAGTAGAAGAGACCCCGGTTGCCACCTCTGAGGTGACACCAGCAGAAGCTAGTGCCACCACTGAGGTAATTCATGTATTCTCTTTTCTATTCTACAATAATTTTATACGTTAGTTTATGTTGTATGAGCATAAGCTTAAACTGCATGACGAATAAGATAGATCTTAGCACATTTACGTACAAAATGTTTAAGGAAACGATAATGACAAATTATGATTTTGAGTGCAGGTGATAGAGTCGAGCGAGAGCATGGAAGAGAAGACGGAAGAAAAGGAGCCTCATTTTGATATATCTCAGGCAGAGGAGCCCAAGATTGACGAGGAGATTGTATCCTCTAGCGAAACCAGGGAAGAGAAAAAGGAGGAGGCGGCCAGTACAGGAAGGGCAATTGAAAACGTTGCCGAGCAGAGCGAGGAGAAACTTGCTGCTGAGAACGAAATAGCTGAGCCCGCAAAGAAGAAGGAAACTGTCGAGGCTCAACCAACATAAGCATTAGAGATGTAATAGAAATTTTGTGGGCTAATGGCAAAATGCATGCAGAATGCTTTTTGGGGAAAAGATGGCTGCAAATTTATATATATATATATATATATATATATATATATATATATATGTATGTATGTATATATGTATGTATATATGTATATATGTGTATATATATGTGTGTATATATATATATATATATATATATATATATATATATATATATATATATATATATATATATATATATATATATATATATATATTCAGTTAAAATGTGATTACAATGATTGGGTGTTCTGATCAACATTCTGTATTAAAGCAATCCAACGGCTTAACTTATTTGTGCTACCTCTCCCTCTTAAGGAGAAGGTTTCAAGTTTAATCCCCGCAGTTGTCGAATCGGAGATTTAACTAGGATAATAATTAGTGGTGAGTGTATGTAAGTTAGTGGGTAATCTCTATCATGTTTCTCAAAAAAAAGTTTGAACTGTTAGAGTAGAACATTAGGGTCTTTAACAATGCTTAAATTGCTTAAAAAAATACCTTATTGGTCTTAGTCCAGGCTGGGCTGATTGGAAAGCCTAATTAGAGATTCCCCTTCTGCGCACGTTCGGCCCTGTGCCCGTGTCTCAGGTTCTCGCTCAAATGACCCCACTACCCTTTTACCCGCCATTGTATGCGCCGGAAAAAGAAAGAGGGAATTGCTGTAAAGATTTCTTTGAATCAGATGAAAAGATTACAACAAGACTTTTCCTTCCAGTTACAAGGGAGGGAGGATGTTGAAGCTTGAATCCCCCCTTTGTTTAATGCTGGGTTCTTCGTGTGGCGGTGGAGAGTGAATCTTGTTCTCCGTTGACCAGATGACCGTCCTGGACCGTCGGGGGTCTTCTCTTCGGTCGGTAGAAAGAGTAACTCAGCTCCGTTTACCAAAACTCTCAAAGAGGAGGTAGGCGAAGAGCGGCTAGTACTCAGTAAGCTCGCTGAAGAGTCTCCTCCCTCTGTCTGTTGTTGAAGTCGTGCTTCCCTCTTGATGATCCTCTTGCCTGGATTCGATCGATCTTGATGATGCCTTGACCTTCTTAATTCTCGACCTTTTCAAAGCTCCGATCCCCTCTTCATAGCAAACAAGGCTATTTATAGGGGTCTCAGGGGGTGAAGGTGCCTCCTGAAAACGCTCCCGAATGAGGGCCACTACCCGCTACATGCGCGGTGACTGGCCCCGCAATCAGGGCAGTTGCAACTGAGACGCGGGCGTTGGGCCAAACGCGCCTTGAAGTTTGAGACGCGGGCGTTGAGCCAAACGCACCCTAAAGTTGAGACGCGGGCGTCGAGCCAACGCGCCTTAATGCTGAGACGCGGGCTTCGGGCCTTCACGTCTGGACGCTGAGGCGCGGGCGTCGGGCCGACGCGCCTTGATGCTGAGACGCGGGCTTCGGGCCGACGCGTCTGGACGTTGAGACGCGGGTGTAGAGCCAACGCGTCTTAATGCTGAGACGCGGGCATCGATTCCTCGCGTCTAGAGCTTGAGACTCTGCTTCTTTGATGGCTTGTTTGTTAGTCATTTTTAGACAGCCTACAGAACCCCCTCCAAAGTTTCTGATATTCCGCAGTTGAATGGGACGGATTTCGGAATACTTTGGATCTTAGCCGTGTTCGCCTCTATGACTGGACTGTTGATGCTTCGGGCTTGATCTTATCTGGAATTGGTCTTCGTGAGTGTACTGTTGAACTCTTTGAAGCCGTCAGAGTTGATCGTGTTGAGTGTCTAGATACACAGTCTAGACCTCCCCGATTGCTTTTAGTCTGTCACGGGTGCGCTTTTGGCCGGGAGTGGTTGGTTGTCTGTTTGCGTCAGTGTACTGTTGAACTGACTTGCAGAAGCAGGAGACTGGACGCAGGTTCCCTTTTGAAAAAGCAGAGACTGCTTTAAAGACGCGACTTCCATGGGGTAGACGCGATGTTTGGCCCGTTTGAGGGGACGCGGACTTTGGAGAGACGCATCTCTTGAAATGCAGACGCGATTTTCTGGGTGCATTTATGATGATGCTGACGGGGCATGTCCACCGAAGAGCCGCGTACTTTGGGGCGCGCACCTGTGCCATGTCATGATTACGCCGCCAGCTGGCCTGGAGAAACGGCGAGATTTCGCCTTTTGGCGCGCGGATCTCCCGGTTCATTAAATGAACTGCTCCACGTGTCAACTTCTGACTTGTGGCGGGGTCGCGACGCATGATCTTCCCTGTTCAAACAATGATTTGGCTCCACGCGTCAGGCAGCGATTCGCTGCAGCGTTTATTGGGCCAAACGCTGCGTATCTTCGCGAATCTCTGTGCCTATAAAAGGCAACAGTTAGAGAGAGACACATCTTCTTCTCCGAACGCATTTGCTGAGAAAAGAGAGCTCCCCTCCTCTTGTTTGTTCATCTGTCCATCTTCGAACTCGGATTTCTGAACATCGATGGCTCCCAAGACGAAACCGACTGCATCATCCTCAAGGGCGACCGTCGCCGAGGCTGAGAGAGATGCTTCCTCTGCGCAGGAGGGTGTTTTTCCGAGGTAAAAATGCACCTTCGGCGTGGGTTCCGCCATTAAAACATGTTCATAGAACCCTAAGAACCTTTAACACAAGATCGTGTTTGATTCTCGGACGCTGTCCTTGAGATGATAACCGGGGCGCGGGCCTGATGATCCGACGCTGGTGAACTCTGCATTCTGGATCCTTCACTTAGAACATTTCTAATTGTGAAGGTCTCTGGACGCGATTTGCAGAACGCGGATTTGATCCATGCGTTCTGTGCCGCGTTTTGTGCCATCAGGCGCCGATTTGATGAATCTGGCGTCTGAGTCCAAGCACTTTGAAATTTCACAAGTCTTGGTTTGCAGAACGCGGATTTGATCCTTGCGTTCTGTGTTTTCAACCGCCGATTTTGTAGAATCTGGCGTTTGAGTCCAAGTACTTAGAATTTTCATAAGTCTTGGTTTGCAGAACGCGGCTTTGCAGGTCTGGACGCGGGTTCGAGAAATTCCTGCGTCCAGTATCTCTTCTGCGTTTTGGTGCAAGTTCGCAGGTCTGGACGCGGATGATAACTCCTGCGTCCAGTGTCTCGGCTGCGTTTTGAATTATGAACACTTAGCGTCTTCCCTTATTTTTGGCAAAGTATCTGACCAAGTGTCTTTTTCTTTTGCAGTGCCGCATGTTTCAGGTTCACTTGCCAAGATGCACCACTTTGGACGCGTGGGTGGTGCCGACCGGGGCTTGACCTTTGTGCAAAGAATGAGTGTCCCCGTGACTGCTGACCAGTTACTGGATCGCAGGCTCTCTAATGTTAACAGGAGAACCTTTCTGGCACTTATGACCGATGCCGCACTCAAAACGGATGACGGCGTCAGGTTGGAGAAGCCTGCCTTCTTCTTTGGGGATCATATCTATGATGATGGCCGTCGTGTGTCTGAGGGGACCTATAAATGGCTCCGTGAGATAAAGGGCGGAAGATTCTTTCTTCCAGACATGGAGAGGATGTTCCCGATGTCCTACTTTCAACACATGTCTGTCCCCCGGAAGATGGAATGGGACATTTCCCAGTATATCCCTGAGATCGCCCTTGGTGACTTTGGCCTCCAAAAGGTAGACCGCCATGATAGTCATGACGGGTCAGTTGTCGGACTGTTCCCTGCGTCGTCCAAGCCTGAAATCCCAATTGGAGAGATCCCGGAGCTTGCTACCACCTTCCTCAATTCCTTCATAGAAGCAGGGGGTGACTATCCTGTCGACTTCCGTGCGTATGGGTGGGTCCATTCTCCAGGGAACTACTGGTGGGGCAGGATGGTGGGTTTTGTCCTTACCAATCTTGAGGGGCCGCTGAAGCGTGTGGGGCTGTACCCAGCAGTCAGGGCCGTGCAGTGGGGCGTCCCGATGAGTTCTCATAACTTCTTTGGGATTCTGGAGCGCTACAATCCTCGGACGGGGACATTCTTTACTCCGGTCGGAGAGATGGGCCTTGCCCTGCACGAGTTGTATGAGGTCTCCGGGTTGTCGTCAGGGGATATTCCTTACGAGGAATTTGTCCCAACCACCAGGGAACTGCGCCTTTTGGAAAAAGAATCTCCTCAAGTGTATGAGACCTACTGGGAGGTGATGTGCCATTTCTACATCTGCGGCCAGACAACTGCCTGGAGGTCAGGAGGCGTCAAGCAACTATCCTGGGCTGATTATCTGTTTAATAATGTCAGCAATAAAGATCTCCCAGTAATCCGACTAGCTCCTAGTTCTGGTGGGGAAGTTGAAGACAGGATCGACGCAGCTTCTGACAAGTTCTACACCACGGAGTCGAACGAGGACGGCTTCGACCCTGACCTGGTCTTTGAGAGCTTTCACCATCAAGCCCGGACCCCTATTTCTGATCAGGCGCTGTTGGCGGGCTTCCTGATGTTGTGGCTGAAGAGGTGTGTGGTGCCCACGCTACCACATGAAGTTATTGTGGCAGATGTGGTGTACCCGGCGGTACTCTTGGCTCATGGCCACCCCATAGCCCTTCTTCCAGCCGTGGTAGCTGGCATTCAAAGCGGGCTGCGGGTGCTGACCAAGAGCTTCTGCGAACCCCCAAAGACTGCTAATTCTCGTGGGGAGCCGTATACCGACTCAGAGGGGAACCCGACGGTGAGGCACCCCAACCCGCGGATTGAGCTGCCTTACACGTACCTCATGGCTTGGTACGTGATGCATTGCCCATCTCTAATGACGGCGGCGCGTGGGAGCGTGGATCATATCCCATTTGTGCAGCGGCTGGAACGTTCGGAGTGGCATGACACCTACCTGTATTACATTAGGAAGCGTCTTTCCTGTGCCACGAACTATCAGCTTAACCGTTGTTTTTCAGAGGTTCAAGGTGCAGTCCCCGGGGAGCTGTTCACGGATGTCGCTGGGCGGGATGACTTCTCGCAATTGCCTGCTGGAGCCTTCTGGTGGTTGATCAATATACGACCAGGATATGTGCTGTTTCGCCAAGGAACTTCCTGCACTATCGAACCGTATATGCCAAGTCGTTTTGCCCGACAATTTGGCTATGATCAGCTTTACGTCGGGAATCCCAATGCTCAACTTGCCTTTGACGGGAACCTGTTCGAAGGCGCTCGGGCTTGGTATTACAGTGTGGCTGGAGGGACGGGAGCAACGTTCCATCTACCCGACGAGGCGCCTAAGTGCCGTATGAGCTTCAGCTTCTGTACTTGGTACTCCCAAGCCGGCCAGACGCCAGATCTTATTCCGGAGTCTTCATGTCTTGAGAGTATCAATGCCAGTCTCGAGGAAAGGTCCGAATCCGGTAAACGTTCTAAATTCCTCGACCAGTACCTGAAAGCTCAGAGGGAGGTCGAGAAACGATCGAGGAGGGAGCCCCCAGTAGTGAGGGCGGAACCGCGACCGGCAAGGGTAAAGCCGCAAGCGACGAGGGCGGAGCCACCAGCAATGAGAGTGGAGCCGCGACCGGCAAGGAGGTCGAAGCAATTGGCGAGGAAGCGTCGTCGACGCTCTGCTTCTGTAGTTGAGCCTGCCCCAAAGAAGGCTCGGAGGGACTTAACGGCTGAAGTCTCTCAATCCAGAGCTATCTCTGCTGGAGTTGAGGCTCCTCCTGAAGGTGTCCCTGTTAGAGTTGAGGAACCGCTGGAAGATGAAGATTTTCCAAGCTTGGACCGTGCTCCTAGGTCGCGCAGCAAGACCGTGGAGGAAGGGGAGCTCGTTGAGCGACCCCTTGTTGCTGGTGATGCTGAGTCACCGGAGGTTGACATAATGGGCGAAGAGGATGTCGAGATTCCAGGAATCTCAACTCAGCCCGAGTTTCCTTCTGCTCATGAAGGGAGAGACGAGGTACAGCAGCCGGGGTCTCCTAGTGTCTTTATTTTCAATCCTCGGGCAGTCGACCCTAGTCCTACCACTGGGGTGATTGGGGGTAAGGCTCATGTTGCGGAGCTTCCTCGCGTGGCGCTATCGTCTTCTTCGTCATCGGGAGAAAGTGACTTTGAAGATGAAGTCGACTATGGCGATGAACCCGCTTTTCCTGACCCGAGTAAGTTCTCACACATCTCGGAGGAGAAAATATACGGGGGCGAATCATCGACTGCGTTACCGCTGGCGATAATCCCTGCTGAAGGTGCAACTTCCTCGCATGTCGAGGCGATGGAAACAGAGTTGACCCAGCCCAAGGGGATTGAGGCTTCGGCCGCTGAGATAACCTCGGAGGGGGTAGCTGTTGGAGTTGGGGAGCCTTCCCCTTTGCCAGGAGGGGAAACAACCATTGAGGCTGAGGAGGCTCTCACTCCGCCGGTGGAGAAGGCTACTGCTGAAGCTGGGGAGACTCCCATTCTACAGGACTCGACGCCTCTGGACCTCGAACCTAGTAAGGCAGCTCTGACTGAGGGGGCTCAGGTGGGGAGTCCGACGATCGGCACCCTTCCAGAAGGCCACACAGCTCAATTCTCAGTGGAAGTTTCTGAAGAGGTTGTGCTTACAACTCCTTCATTGGTCGTGGAAGCTCCTGCAGAGGCAGCGCTCCAGGAAGCGCCAGTGGGTAGTCTTGCTCTTGCCACATCGACGGCCGGCACGGCTCTTGTGCGAGAAGACCCGCCCTATATCCCTTATCCCGTGACAGAAAAAGGGTCGGGAAGCTTCTTAGGTGGTGAAGACATGGGGGAGCTGGCACGTCAGATGGTGCAACAATTCTTCACCTCGATGGGATCATGTATTGATCTCATCTTCCGTGGACACAGCACCTTCCAGTTCGCCCAGAGGCTTCTTGAAAATATGGCCGTGAGCGTCGAATTGGCGGGAGGCCCTTCACTTGCCAGGGCATGCCTGCGGGTGGTAGAGCAACTTGGAGATAACCTGCGGGAGCTGGAATCTTTGGAAGATGCTGGCTCTTTTGATGAAGCCCAGGCCACCTTGACTAGGCTCCTAGCTGATCAGGAACGGGAGCGACAGGAGGCGGAGGCACAAATCGCTGCCGAGATCCGCGACCTTGAATATTCCAAGGCTGAATTTCAGAAATTAGCCGGAGATTCGAGGGAATCTGAGCTTAGTGTGCAGAGCACGGAGCAAGTCATCCTCAGAACTCGGGATATTATCGCCAAGGCGGAAGCTGTTCTTGCGCTAAATGAGGAGAAACTTGTTTCCCTCAAAAAGGAGCTTGAGGAGCAACGGGCTGCTACGGCGCGTGCTGAAGAGAGTCTATCTCTACAATCTTCCAGGGTGGAATCTCTGCGGATGCAGCTGGCTGCCAGAAGTTTCTTATCTGAGGCGGAACTGCGAGACCGGGCTATCATGGAGGCTGAGAGGACGCGCCAGCATGAGATTCACCGCCTTAGGGAACAAATCCGTTCCTTGGCGAACCAGGACATTTAGCCTTCTTTTCTTTTTTTTCTTTTTGTAAAGAAAAGGGACACTCTATTTATTAAGAGTGTTTGTATCCACTTCTATCATTTTTTGATATAATAGAAGTTTTCTTTAAAGCTTTTGTCCCAATTTCTTTGTCCTGTTGTGAATGAGTCCAACTCTTGATCACTAGTCGTGATTACTGAACTTAGGTAGGACTAAGTTCTTTTAATGAGACGCGGTCTTGGCGAGACGCGGCATTAATCCCATAGAATGAGACGTGGCATCAATCTATGGGGACTTAGATTTCACCAAGTCTTTTTGACGAGACGCAGCGTCGATCACAGGGTGAGACGCGGTCGTCAGTCCACCGGAACTTAGATTTCACTAAGTCCTTTTACTGAGACGCAGCGTCAATCATAAAGTGAGACGCGGTCATCATTTCATAAGAACTTAGATTCTACTAAGTCCTTTTGATGAGACGCGGCGTCAATCACAAATCGGAACGCAGCTCTGAATAACGCAAATCTGTCTTGCGCGGATCGGGCAGACGCAAGAGATGCAGCCTTGTCTGCTGAAGGGACGCGGCTTTCCCATCTGCGTTTAATGTGATCTGACTCAAGATTTTAGGAGATCTTTGCTCGTCAGGTCTTCACTGTCGATTGGGATTCCGAGTCATCCGTTGATTCCCAAGGCAGTTATCCACGCGTCAACTCCTCATTGGACTCAGGAGTTACTGCCCTTAAATGCAAAACCGACGCGGGCGGTTGAAAACCGGCGCTTGCGACGGTTTCCAAAGCGGCGTTCCACGCGTCAATCCTTCACTGGGCTTTGACAATCGTGCGTGACGGTTCCAATTAACGCCCCATTAATGGCAGTTATTAGGGCCTGCCTATAAATAGGGTGCGCTCCCCTTCTATAATCCAAGCTTGGATTATTTCTCTTTGGATTGCTCTGAGAAGTCCCACCTTCTTCAGAAAAGAGTTTCTTGATAGGGATTCCGTCTCCATGGATGAAGGTAATTCCAAGGATGAAGATGACCCAGAGCTCTCACGCTTCGGTTTGGTCTCTTCAAGAAGAACCCCCTCTCGGATCATCTTGGACGCCTGCGTTTGGGTGCAGAGAGGCCAACTCTGGCCAGAGGTCTCTGCTGGTATGTCCCCCGATGATGTGTATAGCCTGAACTTTGGCCTAACCATCTGAATGAAGTCCCGGTGCATTCCTTCTCTGGAATTTGTGCCAGTGACTTGACTTCTCTGAACGCGGGCGCTTGACGCTGGCTTTGCCCATCGCGTTTCATTGCCTTGGCGTGTTTCAGACCTGAATCTTGCAACTCTTGTTCACTCAACAGAGAGATGGCAATTTTCGGCGTCCTGAAATTCTTTGCGTCTGGTGCATTAGGCGCGGGTACAAACTGAGGCCGCGTTTGAATCCTATGCGTGGCGCAGTTTGACTCGCGTCTGTTTGACTGTGCGGGTCATTCTCGCGTCTGAAGTCTTGAATGGCTGCCGCGTTCTGTTACTCAGTTTCCTTTATAAAAATGTACTGAGTTCCAGATTTTCTGACTCTTGCTTATTCTTTGCAGGTAGGCTTGCTCGTCCTTTTTCAGGTTTGCTGGGCCCCAGAAAGAATATACCGGCTGGCGAACTTGCTCCACGTTCGTTTGTGAGAGATTAAATTATGGTCCTCGTCGTTTGTGAGAGATTAAATTATATCTCTGACGAGGACCCACATCTCGCCAGGGTCTCTTCGGATCTCCTGCACCACTCTTGCCTGATGGCAAGAGATGGTCAGGTCAAGTATGACGGCGAGGAGGTTCCGGCGGTTACAGTGGCGGAAAGATCCTCTTCCTCTCCCTACTCCAGAAGTGACATCAAGGACATTCCGTTGGATGGCCTGCTGGGGAAAGGGATGGTGATGAATGCAGGACTTTCTGCTGCCGCTGGACCTAGTGGAGGGTAGCATCCTTTGTGATGACTCCTAAACTTCCTCTCTCACCCCAGGAGTGACTCCATGTTTGTTGGATGGTCTGCTAGGGAAAGAGACGCGCCTGAACGAAGGGTTGCAGGACCTTCTGTTGCCACCGGACCTCAAGAACACCATTGCTCTTAGCTTAATCAGCTAGGGCGCTTTCGACTTTTGCGTCATCGCCATGGCGCAATCGGTTCCAATTATGCACCTGGGATCAGATGCGGTTTCAAGGAGTGAGTACGGCCTCTGAGAGAGAGAGGGACTTCTTTGTACTCCTTAATTGTAACACTCATCTTATTGTATAAGAGAGCGTTTTGTATCACTTTCATATGCTTGAATATCAATAAAAGTGACACTTTTCTTTTTGCCTCTTTCTGTTGTCTTGAATGTTTTGTTTTAGAAGCAAAAGAATGATTTTGGTGGACCCGCCACTTTATAAAAGAAAGTGACAAGTGGAGTGTGTACCCCCAGAGAAGGTGAACTTTTATCAAGGATTTGGGATTAACTTGATTTAAGATCAGCTGGGGATTTTGATGGAAGCATTGTTTATCGGTGTAATGTTAACCAACAATGCCTCCAAAATGAATTTGATACTCGGTTGGGGAGAATATCAAATGAAACTAGACTCGTGGGGAATCTAGTAAGATTTTTACCGTTAGAGGTGTGATATTAACTTAACGGTTTAGAAGTAGTCTTGTCAGAAGTGTAATGTTAACTTGACAAGGACGTGAGTTAGAGGTGTGATATTAACCTAACTCATCAGCATCTCAGTTTTATTTGGGAAAACTGAGGGTGTCACTGTCATAGGTGTGATGTTTAACTTAACAGTGATAGTAATGCTAGAGGTGTAATGTTGAACTTGGCATTAGTCGTCTCGGCTTAAAGAAGTCGAGGAAAGGTCATAGCCATAGGTGTATTGTTGAACTTAGCAATGACTCGGATGCTAGAAGTGTAGTGTTAACTTGGCATCGTCCGTCTCGGCTTGGACAAGGAAGTCGAGGAAAGGTCATAGCCATAGGTGTATTGTTGAACTTAGCAATGACTCGGATGCTAGAAGTGTAGTGTTAACTTGGCATCGTCCATTTCAGCTTCGATATGGAAGTCTGAAGAAAGGTAACTGTCAGAGGTGTGATATTAACTTGACAGACACTCGATGTACCGCTTAGAGGTGTAATGTTAACTTAAACAGTAGTTTGTCAGAGGTGTAATATTAACTTGACAAGAATTTGCTTGCGATAGGAGCAATTTGAGGACCTGTCATTCTATTGATGAGAATTGACAAGTAGAATTTGAAATGCCAGAGGTATAGTGTTAACTTGGCAAATTTGAGAGTTTGTTACTCTATGCAGAGTTAACAAGCAAGGTTTGTACTCGACGAGGAGTATTCATTACCAGAGGTATAGTGTTAACATAGTAATGATTGCATTTTGTGGTCCTACCATTCTATGGATGAGAATTGGTAAGGGATTTTTGGAGGGAAGAGTGGAATCAAGTCCACTTAGGATTTTTAGCAAACCCTCAGCTATCAACGGATTTGAGGTGCCTTTACCAACTACCGTTTGAGTTGGGCTAGCCATGCTATTCCCCTTAGCATGATAAGTTGTCGAGGACTTATGTTGGGCTTAAAAGCCAACATTTTCCTCTATCCTTAGCCGTTGGAGGCGTTGGATGTTTTTGATCAGAGGTGTATTTTTTAACTTGATCGGCAGGATTTTTAGCAAACCCTCAGCTATCAACGGATTTGAGGTGCCTTTACCAACTACCGTTTGAGTTGGGCTAGCCATGCTATTCCCCTCAGCATGATAAGTTGTCGAGGACTTATGTTGGGCTTAAAAGCCAACATTTTCCTCTATCCTTAGCCGTTGGAGGCGTTGGATGTTTTTGATCAGAGGTGTATTTTTAACTTGATCGGTGGAAGAATGCCATCTAGGGATAGTATTTCTTCAGGAATTTGCCATTGATTGGCATCATGAGTGTATCGCCATTTGAGGTTATGAGGCGATACGATCCATTCGAGTAGACTGACTCTACTACAAACGGCCCTTCCCATTTGGGTTGGAATTTTCCTTTCGTCTTGTGCGTCATGACCATGGGTCTTCGGACGGCTAAGACGAGGTCGCCCTTCTTGAAAGTTCGCAATTTGACTTTCTTGTTGAAGGCTCTGGTGATACGAGCTTGATAAAGCTCGATTTGTTGTTGAGCCTGCAGACGCTTGTCGTCCAAGGCTTCCAATTCTTGGAGTCGCTGTCGATGCTTCTCCTCTGTTGTCATCTCCGCTGTCAAGGCGACGCGAAGAGATGGAATTTGGATTTCCAGTGGAAGGACGGCTTCGCATCCGTACACCAAGGAAAATGGCGTGGCTTTAGTTGGGGTTCGCACAGTCGTGCGGTAGGCCCATAAGCATTCGCCCAACTTATCGTCCCAGTCTCGTTGACTTTTCGAGACGAATTTCTTGAGAAGCTTGCCAATAGTCTTATTGAAAGCTTCTGCGAGGCCGTTAGCGGGCGGATAGTATGCCGTTGATGACACACTCTGGATTCTGAACTTGGCGCAGAATCTCTGAAAAGCCTGGCTGATGAACTGGGGTCCATTGTCATGGACAATCCGCCGAGGCACACCGAAGCGGTAAATAACGTGATGTTTCACGAACTTGATCACGTTAGATGATTTTACCTCCTTCAAAGGGATAGCTTCGGCCCACTTTGAGAAGTAATCGGTTATCGCTAGGATGAACCGATGTCCCTTTGATGATGGTGGGCTGATAGGACCAACCACGTCCATCCCCCACATTTCGAACGGCCAGGTAGAGGTCGTAGAGTGGAGGTATCCTGGTGCTTGATGGATGAAATCGCCATGTATTTGACAGGCGTGACATCTTTTGGCATAGGCAACAGCATCGGCAACCATCTTGGGCCAGTAGTAACCCAATCTTTGGAGTCGGTTTGCCAGCTTCGGGCCAGGTTGATGAGCTCCACACGTACCATCGTGGGCCTCTTTCAACACTTCGTGGGCTTCTTTTGATGAGAGGCACCGGAGCAGGATCCCGTCATGCGATCTACGATACAATGTTCGCGAAATCGCATTGTAGTAGAATTTGGAGGCTTTCCTTCGGATGGCAGCCGCCTCCCTGGTGTCTTCGGGCAAGATGCCGTATAAGACAAAATCAATGTAGGGGAATCGCCAGTCTTTAAGCTCTGGATCGGTCGACACTTCAAGTGTTTCCTTACCGCGACGATCTCCCGTTGACCTCTGGTAGTCTCCGAGGGGACTTTTTGGGCAGTATAGGTCGTGGCTATAGACGAATACCTTCTCCATTGCTCCAGCTGGAAGAGCTAAGGAGGCAGCAAGGGATGCAAGTGCATCTGCATGCGCATTTTGCTTGCGCGGTACATGGTCGATGTAGAAGTTTGAAAACCTCTCGGCCATGTGGATTGTCGCGTTGTAGTAGGGTACTAGATCTTCATGCCTGACCTCATACTCTCCGCGAACTTGGCTGACGATGAGTTTGGAGTCACCGTACGCCTCGAGATTTTTAACGCCAATCTCATCGGCGAATTGCATCCCAATCAAAAGAGCGTTGTATTCCGCCACATTGTTGGAGCAGGGCTCGGTTAACGAGATAGCTCGGGGAATCACATAATTTTGTGGGGAGACGAGTACTACTCCTACCCCCGCAACTGTGTGTCCCTTAGGGCTTGTTCTTGATGCACCATCGAAGAAAAGTTGCCATACTTGTCCTTCGAACAATGTCTGGGTTAGGCAGGCTTCGGCGACCTCGTCTGGGAGATCCTCGTAGAGTTTAGCTGCCCTCGGATCTGGGTGTTCGGCTAAGAAGTCCGCCACCGCTTGTCCTTTAATGGCTTTTTGGGGTAGGAAGTGCATCTCATATTGAGAGAGCAATATAGCCCATTTCGCCAGTCGGCCGTTCAATGATGAAGGCTTTGTCATGAGTAACCTCAGGGGGTTGACTTTGGATATGACATTTATGGTTTGGCCCACCAGATAGTGTCGCATTTTCTGAATAGCGAACACCAGTGCCAAACATTCCTTCTCGATCGGGTTGTACCGATGTTCGGCTCCGATCATCGTTCTACTTAGGTAGTAGATTGCTTGTTCTCGCCCTTGGTCATCATTCTGAGCTAGTAGAGCTCCCAAAGAATGATCCATTGATCGGACGTACACCAGGAAAGGCTTTCCGGATACCGGAGCTGCAAGGACTGGTGGTAGGGTGAGGTATCGTTTGATCTCCTCAAATGCTTGCTGGCAAGCGTCGTCCCAAATGAACGAAACGCCCTTCTTCATCAGCTTAGCGAAGGGTTGGCATCTCCCGGAGAGATTTGAGATGAATCTGCGGATGTATGCCAATCGTCCTTGCAATCCTCTGAGCTCCTTGAGGCTTCTGGGGGGTTGCATCTCTTGGATAGCACGGACTTTCTCCGGATCCAAATGGATTCCTGTGGAAGTCACAACAAACCCTAGGAATTTGCCACTGGCTACCCCCAGGAAGGACTTGGTGGGGTTCATCTTCAATTGATGAGCCCGCATGATGTCGAAGACCACCTTCAGATCAGCTATGTGATCTCCTTTAATGCGACTTTTCACCGCGATGTCGTCGACATAACATTCCACCGTTTTGCGTATCTGCTGATGGAAAATGGCATTCATGGCCCTTTGGTAGGTTGCCCCCGCATTCTTTAGACCGAAGGGCATGACGGTGTAGCAATATACCCCTAGAGGTGTCCTGAAGGAGGTGTGCTTTTCGTCATCGGGATACATCTTGATTTGATTGTATCCTGAGAACCCGTCCATAAAGGACATTCGCTCGAATCCACAAGTATTGTCAATCATGACATCCGTGATTGGCAATGGGAATTCGTCTTTGGGGCAGGCCTCGTTTAGATCGCGGAAGTCGATGCAGATCCGGATCTTCCCGTTCTTCTTGGCAACGGGTACGATGTTGGCTACCCAATCGGGATGCTGTTCCTCCCTGATAAAGCCAGAGTCAATAAGCTTCCTGACTTCTGATTGGATTGCCTCCATTATTTCGGGACGGAACCGTCGCTGCTGTTGTTTGACAGGTTTTACATCCGGATTGATGTTGAGGCGGTGCATAGCCACTTGAGGATCAAGTCCAGGCATGTCCTCGTAATTCCAGGCGAAGACGTCTATATACTCTTGTACAAGAGATATAAGATCCTTCTTCTCCGAAGGTGACAGGCCGTCACTTATGAAGATGGGTTTAGGATTGGCTTCATCTCCTAGGTTGACTTGAACAACCTTGTCTTCTGTGGGTGGTTCGCGCTGTTCAAAGCGGATATCCCAAAGAGCATTCAAATGTTTGATCCAAGGATCTGTATCAGATTGGATCATTTCTTCATCTTCATCCTCCAGATGGCTTGTCGAAACCATGTTTACTGAAAGCCCTTTGAAGATGTTGCCGACACTGACATCTGATTCCCACGACGACGTGTCTGATGAGCAGTCATGACTTGACAGTCTCTCCGAATCAGAGGCTGATGGCACTGGAGTTGATATATAGCCCAACCCCCGGCGCGTCTGATGATAGTAATCAGGGATTTTCCCTTTCGGTACAAAGGATCGAAGCAGTGTTCTTCTTCCTTTTCCGAAGTTCAACCCAGGCCTGTTGGTTAGATCATACCCCATGCGCTTCATCATTCTGAGTGCCTTCGGTTCATAATGATCGAACTGAGGGGATTCATCCTCACCTTCCGATTCTTCGTGGGGCATTGGTTCAGACGCGATTCGCCCAAAAAGTATTGGTCTTTGGCCTTTTCGTCTGGCTGGAACCATGAATACAGACTCTTGCGCGTCTCCATTATCCTGGTACGTCCCGAAGGATGATTTTATTGGTACATGCAATGATGTCAAAGCATCCATTGCCGACCAGACATCCTCATCTACGTCGGTACTAGTATCCGACGGTATTGAATCAGACTCACACGCAGGGAAATACGCGAAATCTAAATCTTCATTAATATACCAACCGCCTGCATCGTCGGTGGTATCAACATCGAGCTTATTAGTGCTCTTTACAAGTGGTTCCAACTCCCACAGGCACTCTTCTTTCTCCGGCTCAATGTCAGCTTCATTACCAGAGTCTGGCTCCTCTGGTTGTGGGGTTTCATTAGTCTCCTCCGGATCCTGATATAAGAGGGAGTCCGTGAAATAATTTTCAACCCCTTTAAACGGATGCCTTTCGGCAATCAACGTTCGGACCTGTCCACTCTCGTCAATGTATTTCATGACTTGGTGGAGAGTAGAGGGAACGATGGAATTGCGGTGAATCCATGGTCGTCCCAGCAACAGGTTGTAGGAAGTGTCCGCGTCAATGACGTAACACGTCACTTCCGACTTGAGGCTCCCGATCTGGCATTTGAGCTTGATCTTCCCCATCGGGCGGGAGCTGTTGGCATTGAACCCGTAAATAGTCGTCTGGGTAGGGCTCAGACGATGGGTAGGAATGCCTAGAAACTGCATAACCCGGCGAGGTATGATGCTTAGTGCAGACCCTGGGTCTACCTGGATGCGGTTCACCTCGGATGACCCAATATACCCTGTGAAGTATAGGGGTCGGTCATGCTTCCCTTTAACCTGCATGTCATCTGTTGTGAAGGTGATGCAGGGAGCATTTGGGGAGGTGTGGAGGCAATCCTCTACATCTTCCTCCCTTGGCACGCGGGTCATAAAGACCTCAGCATTTGCCAAAGCTTCTTGTAGAGCCTCTCTGGTTGACTTTGATAGCCTCAGGAGCTCATACAAGGTAATGCGTGCCGGGATGTTGGCTAATTGAGCCAAGACATCAAAACTGTAAGGTGTCGAGGATCCTTCCGTTACACCTTTCGCAAGAACTCGAGAAAACCGAGTTTCTTTCTGTTTCTCCCCAGGCTGTTTAGAGGAGGGCTTTGCTGGCTCTGCAGCTGGTTGTGGAGGAGCTACTGCTGTCTCGCCATACTGTTTCAGGTATGCCTGCCCCGAACGGGTTCCTGCCGTTGGTGGGTTGGGTTCCGCGGCCAGGACTATTGTCTCCTCTTCCGAGTCAGTCAGCGAGGGAACATCAGTATCCGCTTCTCGGGAGGAAGCGCATATCACATGGCAAGATGAAGCCTTCCCTTTGCCTTTGGACTTCCTGTTGGTCACAGTCGTCCATTGTTGCTCGTCGACGAGGTCAGGGTGGACCCACATGATTTCCCCTCGAGGTGTAGGGACGGGTACCAAGCCTTTCTCCCGCTGCTGATGAGGGTCTGTGTTGACCACCCTCAGTTCTCCTTTCGGGACAGAGATCACCCCCACGGGTGTCGGGGGTCGTGTCCCAAACTGGAGAATCGACGTCATGTTGGCCGTCATCTTCTTCTGCTCCGGTCGGAGTTTTAATACCTCCGCGTCAATCAGAGCTTGAAGGATGTCCTTAAAGACGTAGCAGCTTTTGGTAGGATGTCCGAGCATCCTGTGGTATAAGCAGTAGGTGGGATTGTCGGTCTTGCCGACTTCCTCCGGGCGCCTAATTTCAGGGAGCTTCAGTCGATTGCTCTTGTTGAGTAGCTTGAAGAGCGAATCGACGTGTTCCTCTTTGAAGGAATACTGCTTGTTGGGGCGTGGCTGGCTTGAAGAGCCACTTGCCCTGCCTGTTTGAGGTTTGGTGGGAGATTTGGTCTCCGTCGCCAAATTATCCTTCCGCTTCGTCTGGAGGGAGGTGTCTGGTGCACGCCTTGTCGACCTCTCTGGCCTGGGCTTGCCTTCTTCCGCTCTGACGCGGGCGACAATCTCCTCAGCCTGTTCACCTTGCTGGACTAATTGTTTCCAGGTGCGGCTTTCAGCAACTCCTATTTGAGCAAGGAGTGAGGTTTGGAGATTATGGCGACATGTTTCCACCAGGGTGGCCTGGGTCATGCCGCTTGGACATCGGAGTGCCATGTTCCGAAATCTTTCTACGAAAGACTTGACGGACTCTCCCTTTCGCTGTTTTGTAGCTAAAAGGGTAGGCATTGTGACCTCCGAATCATCTTCGAAGAAGCGTGTTAGAAACAGCTTCTCCAAGTCGCCCCAGTTCTTGATGGAACCTTCCGGGAGCTTCATAAACCATTCAAAAGCCAACCCTTTCAGGGTGCCAATGAATAGGCGTGCCAGGATGGCATCGTTATCTACCACATTCCCGGTCTGGGATTTGAAGTAGTAGATGTGCTGGTTGGGTGACCCCTTCCCGTCGAATGCTTGGAGGGTTGGAGCCTTGAACTTAGGAGGGTATGGAACTAAGTCCCACTCAGCCGGATAGGGCCGGACCACTCCAGCTTCTTGGAGGTCTTTGCGATTGGCAAGGGCCTCGAGGCGTCGTTCCAATTGACTCATCCTCTTAGCATGAGTCTTCTCCTGGTCTTGGTCGCTTCTTGCCTGCGACGAGGGCTTGGACACATCCGAGGTAGATCGTCGTGTCTCGTCAGAAGATTCGGAGGGTGGGCTTCCTCCCTTTCTCCCTTTCCCCTTCGGTCGTCTAGGAGGAGATCTCGCTCTTTCTTCAAGCAATTTCTCAAGCATATGCTTGAGGGAGTCAATGGATCTCTGTTGAGAGGCGATTATATCCATCTGGTGCTTCTGCGTCTGTTCTAAACGCCTGGCCGTCTCCTCAGGAGTGTCTGCCATGTAGGCGGAAGCCTCCTTCTCGACGGAAGAGTTTGAAGCCTGCGACTCCACTATAGCGGAGTGAGAACCACCCATTCTAATGCCGCGGGCTAAGGCATTATAGTCAATTGGGGGAATGGCCCCTGTCCGGGTGCGAGTGTGTTGATACACCCCCTCCGGCTCAGAGTCAGATTCCTCTGAGTTGACCATTAGTTGTTTTCCCTTGCTTCTGCTAGTCATGTTTGCAGTAAGCTCCGGGTATTCAACATCTGAGAAGGTTCTCCTCCTGTGGGAGCGTCTTCTTTTGGCTGACGGGGGAATCAGGGTCAGCTGTCTAATTAAAGACGGCTGGTGCGCGCCTGACTCGCAATGGCATCCAGAGAGCATCTGGATGAGCTGTTGACAGCAGCATGGAGAAGTGGCCTGATTGGCACTCCTTTTCCTTGTCAAATAATCCCTCAAATCCGTGGGAGAGGGATTAAATAGACTAGCCTCGCGACGTGGAAGACGGGAGGAAGTCATGCTGTGCTGTCTGGACACAGGTTTCAGAAACGCGGCTGTCGCGTCGCGGCTGCGTCACGCGCGTCTGGCGTCTCTGTTGATATGAGACGCGACTTTCGCGTTGCTGTCTGCTGCGTTGGAGCAGAGAGACTTGGGAGAGAGTGGGCTGCTGGGCCCCACGCCTGTGGGCGCGTGCTTCCTGCGTTTGACGAGACGCAGAAGCTTCGCTTTGGCGTTTGGCAAGTTGGTCTTCAGAAGGCTCAACTTGGGGAGTCTCGCGTTTGGGTCGCCAAACGCGGATCTCTCGCACTGGACGAGGTGCGGGCAAGGCATCGGATCGTGCGCTGCGTCCAACCCCAGTCAGAAAACCAACGGTTCCGACTGAGTGTTGACGCGCGCGTCTTCTCTGTCGACGCTCGGCATTCCGATTGCGCCGTGGAGGAAGAGAGAAGCCAACAACTTCCTGGTTTGTAGAACCAGGGGTGTTTGCCACGCGGGTCTCCTGAGAGACGCTGACGCGGGCGTTCTGTGCGACACGGTCGATCGCACCAGTAGATGTGCCGGGGACCACGCGGGCCTTCAGAGAGGCGTTGGCGCGTGTGTTCTGCGCGACGCGGTTGATCGCAGCAGAGGTGTCTGAGGTTACGCGGGCCTTCTGGGAGGCGTCGGCGCGTGAACCAAACTTGGCACAGTGGGCAGCAGGAGCACCCGACAGAGCCTCAGATTGGGCTTCAGGGGGCTGTCCACTTGAGACCCTGCGGCAGACGCGGGTCTTTGGGCTCTTGGAGCCAGAAGAGAGGAACTCTTCATACTTCGCCTGGTCGAACTCGACGACGAGTGATTCGACCATTTTCCTCTTACGGAGAACGTCATCTTGCACCACGGTGCGCTCGTCAGTAACGAAGGTAGTCCCCAGCGGAGTCGCCATCTCTCTTGTATGCGCCGGAAAAAGAAAGAGGGAATTGCTGTAAAGATTTCTTTGAATCAGATGAAAAGATTACAACAAGACTTTTCCTTCCAGTTACAAGGGAGGGAGGATGTTGAAGCTTGAATCCCCCCTTTGTTTAATGCTGGGTTCTTCGTGTGGCGGTGGAGAGTGAATCTTGTTCTCCGTTGACCAGATGACCGTCCTGGACCGTCGGGGGTCTTCTCTTCGGTCGGTAGAAAGAGTAACTCAGCTCCGTCTACCAAAACTCTCAAAGAGGAGGTAGGCGAAGAGCGGCTAGTACTCAGTAAGCTCGCTGAAGAGTCTCCTCCCTCTGTCTGTTGTTGAAGTCGTGCTTCCCTCTTGATGATCCTCTTGCCTGGATTCGATCGATCTTGATGATGCCTTGACCTTCTTAATTCTCGACCTTTTCAAAGCTCGATCCCCTCTTCATAGCAAACAAGGCTATTTATAGGGGTCTCAGGGGGTGAAGGTGCCTCCTGAAAACGCTCCCGAATGAGGGGCCACTACCCGCTACATGCGCGGTGACTGGCCCCGCAATCAGGGCAGTTGCAACTGAGACGCGGGCGTTGGGCCAAACGCGCCTTGAAGTTTGAGACGCGGGCGTTGAGCCAAACGCACCCTAAAGTTGAGACGCGGGCGTCGAGCCAACGCGCCTTAATGCTGAGACGCGGGCTTCGGGCCTTCACGTCTGGACGCTGAGGCGCGGGCGTCGGGCCGACGCGCCTTGATGCTGAGACGCGGGCTTCGGGCCGACGCGTCTGGACGTTGAGACGCGGGTGTAGAGCCAACGCGTCTTAATGCTGAGACGCGGGCATCGATTCCTCGCGTCTAGAGCTTGAGACTCTGCTTCTTTGATGGCTTGTTTGTTAGTCATTTTTAGACAGCCTACAGCCATATATAGCTATTATTTTTGCTAGTTAATCCACTGGGGTCGGGTTCAAACTGAGGACCATTGGGAAGCAAACTCAAGGCTTGCCCAGTGGCTTACGTTAGCTGGTAGAGTATCTGAAGCATTGTTTTAATAGTGGCATGCCACAAGATTCCATGGTTGTTAGAAATCGAGGTTGCTACCAATTACAGTTCACCTATAATAAGAACATACTTAATTATATATGTGGCAGGGGTGGATCCATATAGTGTTGGTTGTAAACTGTGTTATTTCCTAAAACATGCAAATTAATTTCTTGACAAAACAAATTAAATTAACTTCCTAGCATGCTGCTGTAAAAACTTAAAATGGAATTAAGAAGCAAGAACGGAAATAATCTGGTTTGGGAAATACAGTCACTGAATCGCTGTCCTAAAGAATCAAAAGCCGTCTCTTTACCAGAAGTTGGGCTGATTTTGGCCAGTAGCGATAAAAGAATCCCCTGAAATCACAAGCACTCGGCGTAGGACAGCAGGCAGAGCCTCTTACTCATACAGAGAATTATTGCCCTAAAACTGAAGTAAAACTTGAAGAAATATGAGAGTGAGTGAAAAGGAATGTAGTTGTAAATCTCAGATTTTCATGTATCAGAGAATGAATAGAGAGAATCTCTATTTATAGGCACAGAGCTCTACCCATCACTAACAGCCCCCACATAAATCAAGCGCATGTTTATGTTGATTGCAATTAATGTGCAACAACTTCGCACGTTCGAAGGTCTGCTTTTACTGGGTCAAAAAACATTACAGATTAAAACTATGAAGTACTGGGAGAATGATGGAGCTCGGAAATATTCTGACTCTAAGTGATCTGGAAATACACCGCGTCTCCAGGTTCTTGAGAAGGACTCCAAGGTCCAAATGCTCGGGATAATCCCGATCCCGAGCTCAAGTGCTCGGGATCCACTTCGAGATCACTCTAAGTCCAAGTACTTGGGAATGATTATGAGGTCAAGTGCTCGGGAAATATTTCGAGGTCAGGTACTCGGGTCACTTTGCCCAGAAGCTCAGAGTTAGCTCCGAAAGACAAAAAATAATTTTCAAAATATAGCAGGTCCAAGTACCCCTTAAACGAAGCTGCATTCATGTTCGCAGGTCGTGGGTGCGCGCCAGCCGGACCCGAACCCGGTCCGGTTCAGTTCGATGCGTGTGCACGCATGTGGGGAGTGTGATTCATAGCCTAACACTCATAATAGTAAACAATGGAGGAGTAGGTATATAAACCACCCAACTTTTATTTGTCTATCCAATGTGGGATTAAAAGCCAAATAAGGGAAACTAAAGTTTTCCCTCCAAAACCAAATACACATCCAACAATCCCCCCTAAAACTTAAGTTTCAGGAAAGAAAAAAGAAATCAATATGATATAAACAAATCATAAACCTTAAAACAAGAGTAAAATTTGGGCAACATCATACTGTGGATTCAGGGTCTATCGCTTGCGCCTTGAATCTACCCTTAGTGAGTTTCATCACCACCTGAGAGATATAATGGACTACGCCTTAAATTGGCCCTCTTTAACCAGATATTGATGAAAAAAACACACAGTAAGTCTCTATTTGAGCAAGCGGGTTGAGTGGTAAGGCCATGCTCAGAATAACCGACTTATGAGAAGTTTCTAGAGATCATCCTACCCCCAACCGCGGCCATTATGGTTCCTCTCACATAGGTAAGCTTCTAAGAGTACTACAGCTGGAGCTTATACCCTCCACACTTCGTGCATTGGACCTACTAAGAGTTTAATTCAGCTTTACCAAGCTGCATTATAAGAGCATCATCACCAAAAAAAAAAAAGAGCAGTAGCTACAATGCTACATATTGGATATAAACATATCTAGTCAATGTTCCGCACGAGTATTACCAGTCCAGCTTGTTGCTACCACATTGAACCTTTTTCATGGAACTAGCTCCCGATCAAGTAGATTGGGTTCCCGCTATGGTGAAATCTACTATAGATTTAACCCCATCTCCTCGATGATTCTAGTATCATACTCCTAGAAAGACTCTTAGTCAACATGTCAGCAAGATTCTTCTTAGATTTTATAAAGTCTAGAATCACAACTTTGCCCAATAGGTGCTATACAAACTTGTGTCTGATCTGAATATGTCTGTTTATCTTTTTATTAGCATTCTCTTACTTTAGAATCTCAATTATGGATCTCAAATTAGTATGAACAGAGATTGAAAGTATGGGGCTAGGCACGATATAAAATTTAGACAGAAAATTCTTTAACCATTCAACTTCCAAGCAAGTTTTTTGTAATTTTGTTTTTTTATTGTTTTGGGTAAATATTGTAGAAAACTCTCTTATTCTATCAATGTCTTATGGAAAACTCTCTTATTCTATTGAAATGGGAAAAAACCTTTTTATTCTATTGGACTCATCTGGAAACATCCATATACAATTGTAATATTTGACCAAAAATCTCTCTGCTTTAGAATCTCAATGATGGATCTTAAATAAGTATGAACTGAGATTGAAAGTATGGGTCTAGGCACGATATAAAATTTAGACAGAAAATTCTTTAACCATTCAGCTTCCAAGCAAGTTTTTTGTAATTTTGTTTAAGGTCAGCCATTCATGCATCAAAAGTTTTTGTACATGCGCACACATACATTTTTCTCTTAATTGATTATTAAGTAATTTCTCTTAAATATTTTTACTTATATATATACATATATATAAGTTTTATTTTTGTGTCGGTTGTTGTTGTTGCTGTTGCATGATGCATGTAGGACGATTATTGCGCAATGCATACAGTGTTCATAAAGACCGGGACAAAAAAGGACACGGGCTCCAACATCACCATTTGTCGAAAACTCATAGGACCGGCCGCGGGCCGGCCCAAGAAATCTCAATGAGCAACCTGGAAACGGCCGGGGCCATGGAACCAGGCCCAAAAAAATTTGTTTTTCGCTTCCAATTTTGGGATGAGACCCTATGATATGACGACAAAAAAAAACTCTCTCTCTCTCTTTGATGACGTGTTAGTCAGGTGCAAATTTAATCGGACGTGCATTTAAAAAATAGATTTAAAGTAAAAATATCGCTGTCACAAAAACTCAAGTTTCGACTCATTAGAATGGACACTCAACGTATAAGAGCGTGTTAAAATTAAATACCTTAATTTTTACCAAAATTTCAGAATTTTGACACTTAATAATTTCAACTCAAAATTTCTAACACTAATCTAACTCAAACTCAAGCATCGACAACTGGGCGGACATATAATTATGAGTGGAAGGCCCCACAAGTCCTGCTCGATCTTGTGTTATATTTGACTTTGTAAATTTGAGTTAGAAACCATTATTCAATAATAACCAACAATCCCTACTCCATTCTCGACCCCAAGTTTCTTCCTAAATTTAGACAAATCTCCAGACCAAGCGTATTGTCACAACCTCCCACTTACTGCTCTCAATCTCACAAACCTATAAATTGGGCATCCCACCCACCCTCTTTGTCATCGTTCCTCCAAAGATCTCAGGCTTGAAGTCTTCAAAAATACCCGAACTCTCCCTCTCTCGCTCGATCAGGCGGGAATCCATGGGTGCATGTGAAAGCAAACCTAAGACACTGGAGAATGATGCTCCCATGGAGACCCTAATAGTAGAAGAGACCCCGATTGTCACTTCTGAGGTGACACCAGCAGAAGCTAGTGCCACCACTGAGGTAATTCATGTATTCTTTTTTTTATTCTACAATAATTTTATACGTTAGTTTATGTTGTATGAGCATCAGCTTAAACTGCATGACGAATAAGATAGATCTTAGCATATTTATGTACAAAATGTTTAAGGAAACGATAATGACAAATTATGATTTTGAGTGCAGGTGATAGAGTCGAGCGAGAGCATGGAAGGGAAGACAGAAGAAAAGGAGGCCCATTTTGATATATCTCAGGCAGAGGAGCCCAAGATTGACGAGGAGATTGTATCCTCTAGCGAAACCAGGGAAGAGAAAAAGGAGGAGGTGGCCAGTACAGGAAGGGTAACTGAAAACGTTGCCGAGGAGAGCGAGGAGAAACTTGTTGTAGAGAACGAAATAGCTGAGCCCGCAAAGAGGAAGGAAACTGTCGAGGCTCAACCAACATAAGCATTAGAGATGTAATAGAAATTTTGTGGGCTAATGGCAAAATGCATGCAAAATGCTTTTTGGGAAAAGATGGATGCAAAATTGTAACAACTTCTCTCGTACCTTTGAAACAAGCTATAATGGTCTATTTGTCATAAATTGGCCAGTTCTTAAATTCCAACGCAACAAATGTACCATATACAATATATATATATATATATATATATATATATATATATATATATATATATATATATATATATATATATATATATATATATATATATATATATATATATTCACTTAAAATATGATTACAATGATTGGGTGTTTTGATCAACATTCTGTATTAAAGCAATCCAACGAATTAACTCATTTGTGCTACCCCTCCCTCTTAAGGAGAAGGTTTCAAGTTTAATCGCCACAGTTGTCGAATCGGCGATTTAACTGGGATAATAATTAGTGATGAGTGTATGTAGGTTAGTGGGTAATCTCTATCATGTTTCTCAAAAAAAAAGTTTGAACTGTTAGAGTAGAACATTAGGGTCTTTAACAATGCTTAAATTGCTTAAAAAAATACCTCACTGGACTTGGTCCACACTGGGCTGATTGGAAAGCCTAATTAGAGATTCCCCTTCTGCGCACGGTCGGCCCTGCACCTGTGTCTCAGTTTCTCGCTCAATTGACCCCACTACCCTTCTACTTGCCATATATAGCTTTTTTTTTTGCTAGTTAATCCACCGACATCAGGTTCTAACTGAGGACTACTGGGAAGCAAACTCAAGGTCTGCCCAGTGGCCGATAGCTGGTGGAGTATTTGGAGCATTGTTTTAATAGTGACATGCCACGAGATTCCATGGTTGTTAGAAATCGAGGTTGCTACCAATTGCAGTTCACCTATAATAAGAACGTACTTAATTATATATGGCAGGGGTGGATCCATATAGTGTTGGTTGTAAACTGTGTTATTTCCTAAAACATGCAAATTAATTGCTTGACAAAACAAATTAAATTAACTTCCTAGCATGCTGTTACAAAAATTAAAATGGAATTAAGAAGCAAGAATATAAATAATCTAGTTTGGAGAATACAGTCGCTGAATCGTTACCCTAAAGAATCAAAAGCCGTCTCTTTACCCAGAAGTTGGTCCGGCTTTGTCCAATAGCGGTAAAAGAATCCCCTGAAATTACAAGCACTCAGTGTAGGATAGCAAGCAGAGCCTCTTGCTCATACAGAGAATTATTGCTCAGAAACTGAAGTAAAACTTTAAGAAATATGAGAGTGGGAGAAAAGGAATGTAGCTATAAATCTCAGATTTTCGGGTGTCAGAGAATGAATAGAGAGAATCTCTATTTATAGACACAGAGCTTTACCTGTTATTAACAGCCCCACACAATATGTTGATTGCAATTAATGTGCAACAACTCACACGTTCGAAGATCTACTTTTACTAGGTCAAAAGACATTACAAATTAAAACTGTGAAGTACTGGGGAGAATGAGATGGAGCTCGGAAATATTCTGAGTCTAAGTGACGGGAAATACACCGCGTCTCCAGGTTCTCGAGAAGGACTCCAAGGTCCAAATGTTTGGGATGATCCCGAGCTCCAAGTACTCGGGATCCACTCCGAGATCACTCTGAGTCCAACTACTCAGGAATGATTCTGAGGTCAAGTGCTCGGGAAATGTTTTGGAGGTCAGGTACTCGGGTCACTTCGCCCAGAAGCTCGAAGTTAGCTTCGAAAGACAAAAAATAATTTTCAAAATATAGCAGGTCCAAGTACCCCTTAAACGAAGCTGCATTCGTGTTCGCAGGTCGTGGGTGCGCATCAGCCAGACTTAAACCCGCTCCGATTCAGTTTGATGCGTGTGCGCTCATGTGGGAGTAATTCATGGCCTAACACTCATAATAGTAGACAATGAAAGAGTGGGTATATAAACCACACAACTTTTATTTGTCTATCTAATGTGGGACTAAAAACTAAAGGCAAATGAGGGAAACTCAAGGTTTTCCTCCAAAACCAAATACACATCCAACAATCCCCCCAAAGCCTAAGTTTCAGGAAAGACAAAAGAAATCAATATGATATAAACAAATCATAAACCATAAAACAAGAGTAAAATTTAGGCAACATCATACTGTGGATTTAGGTCGATAGCTTGTGCCTTGAATCTACCCTTAGTGAATTTCATTGCCATCTGAGAGATATAATGGACTACGCCTTGAATTAGCCCTCTTTAACCAGATATTGATGAAAAAAACACATAGCAAGTCTCTATCATTGAGCAAGCGGGTTGAGTGATAAGGTCATGCTCAGAATAACAGACTTATGAGAAGTTTCTAGAGGTCATCCTACCCCCAACCGCGGCCATCACGGTTCCTCTGACATAGGTAAGCTTCTAAAAGTACTACAGCTGGAGCTTATACCCTCTACACTTCGTGCGTCGGACTTACTAAGAATTTAACTCAGCCTTACCAAGCTGTATTATAAGAGTATCATCACCATAAAAGAAGAGCAGTAGCTACAATGCTACATATTGGATATAAACATATCTGGTCAATGTTCCATACGAGTATCACCAGTCCAGCTTGTTGTTACTACTCTGAACCTTTTTCATGGAACTAGCTCCTGATCAAGTAGATTGGGTTCCCGCTATGGTGAACTCTACTATAAGCTTAACCCCATCTCCTCGATGATTCTAATATCATGCTCCTAAAAAGACCCTTAGTCAATGTGTCAGCAAGATTTTTCTTAGACTTTACAAAGTCTTGAATTACAATTTTGCCCAATAGGTGCTATACAAACTTGTGTCTGATCTGAATATGTCTGTTTATCTTTTTATTAGCATTCTCTTACTTTAGAATCTCAATGATGGATCTCAAATTAGCATGAACTGAGATTGAAAGTATAGGTCTAGGCACGATATAGAATTTAGACGGAAAATTCTTTAACCATTCAACTTTCAAGCAAGTAGTGTCCAGAGCAATGAGCTTAGACTTTATAGTGCTCCTCGCAATCACTATTTGTTTACAGGATTTCTAGGACACAGCAGCACCACCGAATATAAATATATATCCGGTAGTAGAATTAATATTGTGAGAGTCAGTGACCCAGTTGGCATCATTATACTATTTTATGACATCAGGATATCCAGTGTAAGTCAGACAATAGTCAAATGTGCCTGTAAGATATCTGAAAACTCTCTCTAGTGCAGTCTAGTATTCTCTATCTTGGTTGCTAGTGTATCTACTTAATCTACCTACTGCATAAAAGATGTCAGGCCTAGTCCTGTTAGAAATATAAAGAAATGAATTTATCAATTGAGAGTATTCCAGCTTAGACACATGCTCACTCGTATTCTTCTTCAAAGCAATTAAAGAATCATAGGGTGTAGAAATAGGTTTAGATTCATTGAAATTAAATTTTTGAAGGATTCTTTCAATGCTATGAGATAAACTCAATAAAATTCTATCAGAAGTTCTGGATATTTTTATTCCCAATATCAATCAGCAGGTCTTAGATCCTTCTTCATATCAAAGTTTAGAGAGATATAATACTTTACCCTTTGGATTGCATCAAGAGAAGTACCAAATATGAGAATGTCATTCACATAGAAACAAAGAATAATATAATCATTATCAAAGTTTTTGAAAAAATGCAATTGTCATACTCATAGATAATGAAACCAAAATATGCAATGACTTTGTTGAACTTTTGGTGTCATTGTTTAAGTGCTTATTTTAGACCAAACAATGGTTTCATAAGTTTGCGCACTTTGTTTTCTTATCCCTTAGCTATGAATCCTTCTGACTGGTTCATATAGATCTCTTCTTTGAGATCGCCATTCAGGAGAGCAGTCTTGACATCCATTTGATATATGAACATGTTATGAATTACTGCAAGTGCAAGAAAGATTCTGACGAAGAAGATTCTGGCAACAGGAGAATAGGTGTCAAAAAAATCAATATCTTTTTGTTGCGTGAAACCTTTAGCAATTAATTTAGCTTTAAATCTGTCGACAGTGCCATCAGGTCAGAGTTTCATCTTAAAAATCCATTTACAATCCATAAATTTGCATCTTGGAGGAAGATCTGTGAGAATCCAAATATTATTCTCCATCATGGACTTGATCTCACTGTCAATAGCTTCTTTCCAGAAAGGAGATTCACAAGAGTCCATTGCTTTCTTGAATGTCCTAGGATCACCTTCTGCAAGAAAAGTAAAGAAGTCTTCATCGAAAGATGTGAGAGTCCTAGTTTTTTTGCTTCTTCTAAGTTCAAAATCAGTAGTAGGAGCAGAATTAGATGAAGGGATATCAGAGATAAAAGGAGTACAAGAAGGATCACTATCGATTCTTAATTTGAAAGGAAAGATGTTTTCAAAATAGACAGCATCCCTTACTTTAATGATGGTATTGTTGGATATTTCACTGATCTCAGAGTTAACCACTAGAATTCGGTTAATATTAATATCTAGTGTATATCTGATAAAGATAACATTAACTGTCTTAGGGCCAATTTTTTGGTTTCGGTATTGAAATCTTAGCCAGGCAACCCGAGACTTTGAAGACTTTGATGTTAGGTGTTCTTTCTTTCCAACATTTATAAGGAGTAATGTCGGAGTCTCTATGAAAAACCCTATTGAGGATGAAACAGACTGAAAGGAGAGCTTCTCCCAAAAGCTCTCGAGTACGCCTGAGTTGAGTAACATGTAGTTTACCATGTCAATCAGTGTTCTATTCTTTTATTCAAGTACACCATTAGATTGAGGTGTGTAGAGAGCAATTATCCCATGAAAAATGTCATGCTCTTGGAAGAATCTTGTCATATAATTTGAGGTATACTCCTCCCTTGATTAGACCTTAGGATCTTGATCTTCCTCTCAAGTTAATTCTCAGATTCAGCTTTATGTACCTTGAACTAATCGAGAACTTCATCCTTGAATTTAAGAAGATAGGTGTAACAAAATTTGTAATAGTTATCGATGAGTGTCACAAAATATCTTCTACCACATCGGGTGAAAATTCTGTTTCAGTCACACACATCACTATGAATAAACTTGAGGGGTTCATAATTTCTTTTGATAGAACTAAAAAGTTTTTGGTCATGTTTGCCTTGAATACATATTTCACGTCTAGAAGATGAGTCGAAAGAAGATTTAGGAATGAGATTTAGGTTAATCATTTTCTTATGAAATTGAAATTGGCATTTCCTAATCTAATGTGCCAGATATCATAAGACTCAATGTTCAAAGTAACAGGAATAGAAGGTTTATTACTAGAAGGATTGATTACATTGAGCCGAAAAAGGCCATCACAAACAAAACACTTTCCAAAGAAACATTTGATTCGGAGATTACAAATTTATTGAATTCTTTGACAATCCTATAGCCAGCTCTAAGAAGAGATGATTCGCTAATTAGATTTCTCTGAAGTGTGAGTATATGGAGAACATCTTGAAGAGTCAGAACTTTCTCGAAGGTCATTCTAAGATCAATGCAACCAGTTTTCTTTATCTCTCTAGTAGAGTCATCTTCTAGGTCCACGCTTCTTCCACGTTGTTCCTAATAGGAATTAAAGCAGGAACGATCAGTGCAGATATAAATATTAGCTTCTGAGTCTAACCACCGATCTGAGGAGAAAGTGATTGAATTGACAATAGGAAGAGAGGAATCTAACCTATAAGAGTTAGAGTTCAGTTCACCATATTGACCTTGGCTTTCAGTTCAAACTTGGGTTTGAAATTTTGTCTATGCTAGTCTTCTATGCAAACTGCTTTAAGGGCTTGAATAAGGTTAAAGTCACCTTACTTGTAATGGAGGTCTCTAAAAAAGGCTGATCAGGAAGGACAGAGTTTATCAATGAGACAAGGTACCTTGTAATCGTTGGAGAATTGGATCCCTTTCGATTGAAGGTGTCGGATAAAATCTTGAAATTCATAAAGTTGATCATTGGTAAGTTTGTTATCAGACATCATGAATTTATTGAAGAAAGAGGATGTGAATATTTTGATTTCAGCATCATCGAGACCATATTCTTCCTCAAGTGCTGCCCATAGTTTTTTGGCACTCATATATTCATACTATATGTCATATAGACTATCAAAGAGTGCACTAAGAATCTTATGGAGACAATGATAGTCAATCTTCTTGGGTTTCAAATAGATATATGAGGAAAGAGTTGAAGGAGTTTCAGCAGGTGATGATTGTGCAAGTGATGGTTTAGGAGAAGGTGTAGGAATTTAATCATCAATAGCTGAAATAAATCCTAAAGTAGTCAACCAGTTCTCCATCTAATTTGCCCACCTCTTAAAATATGTGCCAGTGAATTCAGGTTCACACCCTTAGAGTGCTGAGGATTGGCCATAGTCACAGAAGAAAGCTACTGAATTCTGTATTCCAAATTATTGAGAATGTCAAAATTCAATTTCGTAGGTAGATTAAAACAAAATTCTAATATGATAATGTGACAAGAGATTTAACAAAATAAAGTAATTACAACTAGAATAAAATAGTGAGCAGTTCAGAAATAAAAGAATTATTTCAGATTAATTCCTAAATTAATCTAATATTAAAATACACTATCAGTTATAACAAAGAATTGAACAATTTAGAGCATGAGGTAGTGAAGTATTATATATTTATGCAAAGTAGAAACAAATTATAGCATGAAAATAAGAAATAACAATTATAATAATTTTGATCCTTTCAATTGTTGGTTGTAAACTGTGCTATTTCCTAAAACATGCAAATTAATTTCTTGACAAAATAAATTAAATTAACTTTCCAGCATTCTGCTACAAAAATTAAAACAAAATTTAGAAAAAGAATGTAAATAATTTGGCATGGAGAATGTAGTCGCGTAATCGCTGCCCTAAAGGATCAAAAGTCCGTCTCCTTACCCAGACTTGGTTTGACTTTATCCAGTAGCGGTAAAAGAATCCCCTGAATCATTAGCAATCGATCTAAGACAGTAGGCAGAGCCTCTTGTTCAGACAGAGAATTGTTGCCCAAAAAATGAAGTAAAACTTGAAGAAATATGAGGGTGGAAGAAAAGGAATATAGCTGTAAATCTCAATTGTCATGTGCCAGAGAATGAACAGAGAGAAACTCTATATATAGGCATAGAACTCTATCCGTTACTAACATCCCCTGCACAAATTAAGTGCACATTCAGGTTGATTGCAATTAATGAGCAATAACTTTGCACGTACCCAAATCCACTTTTATCTGGTCAAAAAATGTTACAAATCAAAACTGTGAAGTGCTCGGGAGAATGAGATGGAGTAGAGAATATTCCGAGCCTAAGTACTTGGGAAATACACCACGTCTTTTGGTGCTCGGAAAAAGACTTCAAGGTCCAAGTGCTCAGGTCCACTCTGAGTCCAAGTACTCGGAACGATTCCGAAGTCAAGTGCCCAGGAATTATTCCGAGTTCAGGAACTCGAGTCAGTTCACCCAGAAGCTTGGAGTTAGGTCCGAAAAACAAAAAATGATTTCCAAAATGTAGCAGGTCCAAGAACCCCTTTAACGAAGTAGCTTTCGTGTCCGCGCGCCACCCGAACTCGGCCCGATTTAGTTCGGCGCGTGTGGGGAGTCTGACTCATGACCTAACACTCATAACAATAGGCAATGCAAAAGCTAGTATATAAACCAATCAATTTTTCTTTGTCTATCTAGTGTGGGACTAAAAACCAAAGGCAAAATGGTGGAAACTAAAATTTTATCTCCAAACCAAATACACATCCAAAATATAGAGTTAGGGGTGTCAATGGGTCGAATCAGGTGGGTTTGGAGGGATATCTATGCCCAAACTTGTAATGTAAAGCTTCCGCTTAACCCGCCCAAAACTTATTAATAGGTAAAGAAACAATTCAATCCAAATCCTACCGATGCATTTTAGGTGGGTTCGGATTGGGTCGGGTAATCAGGTAAGTTCTGGTATGAGTGGGTCATTACATATGACCCGCATTATATTAAACTAACCACATGAGTTATAGTTATCTTTGCAACAAGCTATATTATCATAAATTTTTACCGTCACCATAAAATAAATCTAGCAAATTCTCATATCATATTGTCGTTTAATAAATTTTCATTATAAACATTCAAACATTATAAATATGGTTATAACTTTATGTACATTTATGTAGAATCATTTAACAAGTTTCCTGTTCTATTCTCATGTCCTCATCATTGTCAATTCTTATTTGATTATCAATAAATAGTAAAAAGATGATGGGCTAATTTAATTGAAGAGTTGCTAAGTAAATCAACCACTTGAATAGATCTCTTGGTGTTCGATTTGCTGTACGGTTTTCATGTTCAGGTATGGATTGGGTTCGAGGGGATTAGCGATTGTTGGAAAGCTATCCCAAAGCCTCATCACCCATACCCGCCTAAGGGTGGCCTCGAACCCATGGCCACTTGGGAGGAACAAAGTGATCATGCCATTAGGCCACCCCCGTGGACTTCTCTTAAATATTTTTACTTACACACACACGTTTTATTTTTGTGGTAGTTGTTGCTACTGCTATTGCATGATGCATGTAAAACGATCATTGCGCAATGTACACAGAACTCGTCAAGATCGGGACCAAAAGGACTTAGGCATTGACTCCACCATCTGTCAAAAACTGGCAAGATCGGGCCGCAGGCTGGCCCAAGAAATCTCAATTAGCAACCTGGAAACCCCGGGGGCAGGGAACGAGGCCCAAAAATTTTCGTTTTTCTCTTCCACTTTTGGGATGAGACCCTATGATAAAACTCTCCTTTTCTCTCTGATAAAATGTTATTCAGGCACAAATTTAATCAGCGTGTATTTAAAATATAGATTTAAAACCAAAAAAAAAAACTGCTATCACAAAAATTCAAGTTTCAACTCTTTAGAAAGGACACTCAACCTATAAGAGTGTGTTAAAATTTAAATACCTCAACCTTTACTATAACTTCAAAATTTTGATACAATGATAGAGACTTTAATAATTTCAACTCAAAATTTCTAATTCGAATCTAATTCAAGCATCTATGTGACAAGTGAGCTAACATATAATTATGAGAGGAAGGCCCTGCAAGTCCTGCTCGATCTTGTGTTATATTTGACTTTGTAAATTTGAGTTAGAAAACCATTATTCAATAATAACCAACAATCCCTAATCCATTCTCGACCCCAAGTTCTTCCTAAATTTAGACAAATCTCCATATCAAGCGTATTGTCACAACCTTCTACTTACTGCTCTCAATCTCACAAAACTATAAATTGGGCATCCCACCCACCCTCTTTGTCATCGTTCCTCCAAAGATCTCAGGCTTGAAGTCTTCAAAGATACCCGAAATCTCCCTCTCTCGCTCGATCAGGCGGGAATCCATGGGTGCCTGTGGAAGCAGACCTAAGACACTGGAGAACGATGCTCCCATGGAGATCCCAACAGTACAAGAGACCCCAGTTGCCAACTTTGAGGTGACACCGGCAGAAGCCAATGCCACCATTGAGGTAATTCATGTATTCTCTTTTCTATTCTATGATAATTTTATACGTTAGTTTTTGTTGTATGAATATGAGTTTAAACCTCATGACGAATAAGATAGATCTTAGCACATTTATGTACAAAATGTTTAAGGAAATGATAATGACAAATTATGATTTTGAGTGCAGGTGATAGAGTCAAGCGAGAGCATGGAAGAGAAGACGGAAGAAAAGGAGGCCCCTTTTGATATATCTCAGGCAGAGGAGCCAAGGTTGAGAAGGAGACTGTATCCTCTAGCGAAACCCAGGGGGAGAAAAAGGAGGAAGCGATCAATATAGAAAGGGCAACTGAAAACGCTGCCGAGAAGAGCGAGGAGAAAGTTGCTGCAGAGAACTAAATAGCTGAGCCCGTAAAGAAGAAGGAAACCATCGAGGCTCAACCAACATAAGCATTAAAGATGTAATAGAAATTTTGTGGGCTAATGAGAAAATGCATGCAAAATGTTTTTGGAAAAAGATGGATGCAAAATTGTAGCAACCTTTCTCGTACCTTTGAAGCGAGCTATAATGGTCTATTTGTCATAAATTGGCCAGTGCTTAAATTGCAACGCAACAAATGTGCCCTGTACAATATATATATATATATATATATATATATATATATATATATATATATATATATATATATATATATATATATATATATATATATATATATATAACTTTTCTCTTAAAATGTGATTACAATGATTAGGTGTCTTGATCAACATTTTGTATTAAAGCAATCCAACGGATTAACTCATTTGTGCTACCCCACCCTTTCAAGGAGAAGGTTTCAAGTTTAATTCTGGCAGTTATCGAACCGGAGTTTAACTGGGATAATAATTAGTGATGAGTGTATGCAGGTTAGTGGGTAATCTCTATCATGTTTCTAAAAATAAAAAATAAAAAATTAAGTGTTAGAGAAGAACATTAGGGTCTTTAACAATGCTTAAATTGCTTAAAAAATACCTCATTGGGCATGGTCCACACTAGGCTGATTAGAAAGCCTAATTAGAGATTCCCTTTTTGCGCACGATCGGCCCTGCACCGTGTCTCAGGTTCTCGCTCAAATGGCCCCACCACCTTTCTACCCGCCATATATAGCTTTTTTTCCTCTCACTTTTTGTTAGTTAATCCACTGACGTTGGGTCCTAACTGAGGATCACTGGAAGAGCAAACTTAAGGCCTGCCCAGAGGCCGACGTTAGCTAGTAGAATATTTGGTGTATTGTTTTATTAGTGGCATGCCACGAGATTCCATGGTTGTAAGAAAATGGGATTGCTACCAAATGCAGTTCACCTGTAATAAGAATGTACTTAATTATATATGTGGCAGGGCGGATCCAAATAGAGTTAGGGGTGTCAATGGGTTGGGTCGGGTAGGTTTGGAGGGAATTCTATACCCAAACTTGTAATTTAAAGCTTCTGTTGAACCCGCTCAAAACTTAATGCGTAAAGAAACAACTCAATCCAAACCCTACCCATGTGTTTTGTGTTGGTTCAGATTGGGTCGGGTAATTCAGGTAAGTGCTGATATGAGTGGGTCATTATATATGACCCGAGTTATACTAAACTAACCACAAGAGTTATATTTAACTTTACAATAAGAAATATAATCATGAATTTTTACCGCCATCATAAAATAAATCTAGCAAATAGTCATATCAAATTTTTGTTCAATAATTTTCATTGTAAACAGTCAAATATTATAAATATGATTATAACTTTATGTACATTTATGTAGAATCATTTAACAAGTTTCCTGTTCTATTCTCATGTCCTCATTATTGTCAACTCTTATTTGATTTGTCAATAAATAGTAAAAAGATGATGGGCTAATTTAATTGAAGAGATTGCTAAGTAAATCAACTTCTTGAATAGAATTCTTGACATCTGATTCTCAGTATGATTTTCAAGTTCGGGTTTGGGTTGGGTTTGAGGGGATTAGAGTGTGATACCCTAACCTAACTCATAAATAGAATGCTTAAAATTTTAAAACCTAAAACCATTTGGGTTTCCAGAAATATGGATCCGAACCCTATTATTTTGGGTCGGGTCGGTTCGGGTTTGGGTAAAACCCGACACAGTTGACACCCTATATAGGCCCACATTTTGATTCTACATATTGAACCTTAAGCTTTCTACAAAATTTCTATTTAGTTTTACACTCTGTTATTTATTTTAGCATGTGATTTGTAGCCGATCTGTTAGGTCTTGTAATAGTAAGATAATAGAATTCCTATTTCAATTCTTGACCAGTACTTTATTCTTTCTTTCACTTTACATTTTGGCTTGCCGATAAATAAAAAATAAATTGTTATTTTTGATTAATTTAGATAAAATAATCCATAATAAATACAAACAATCTAAAACTTTTTGTAAATGGAGATTAGAGATAGCAATAAATCTGAATTATATAATTACTTTTAAAAACTTACGCGACTCTTGTAGATATCAATTATCAAAGGTAATTAGAAGGAATTTAAAAATTAAAAGTTTTATTATATTATTAATTTATGTTTAAAAATTGTTAGCATTAATTTATAGATTACATTCATAATTCATTATCTTTTCTTAGTTAAATTCAGCAGATTTTATCAAATGCCTGGTCCATATCTGTCTAAGAAGATATATATATTTCAATGCTCACAATTTATGGTTCTAATACCGATTTCTCAATCCTCTCTCTATGTACTTTTTGTATGTACAAAATCTTATCTTATTTCATTGCGTTCATATTATATTAATTTCTTTCGTCGGCCATTGTATGTAGTAGGTAGTAACACGTAAACCCAGCAAACATATAGAGCATCTGTATAACTTTTGTATACATGCATATTTCACTCAAAAAAAATTGTGTAATACATACACCTGCAATACCTTTGTGTGTCTATCTATAGTAAGGATTTACCTTATATGGTAGAAATATATGTTAGGTACACATGAAAATTTCTATCTCTTCAGTGCCAACCACCAATTTTTCCATGATAATTAAGCATAACAGCAAAATTTTAATGATAATAAGAAAATGTCGATGGTACTCAAAACACAAAATGTGGATCATAATGCCCAATCTTCAGAGTGACATTTTATATGAAGAATATAGAATACAGGATACGCAACATGCGTGTTAATATTGTTAGACTTATTTGGATTAGAGTCTAAATTAATTTGGACCTATACAAGTCAAATTGGATTTATACACCCGTTTCTATAAGCCTATATTGTTGGACCCAATAATGAATCGATCAAGCCTATTGTTTGGGTCTGAACACGTTTCATTTATACTTAGCCATGAGTGTATTTAAATTAAAATGTGTGACTCATCTACAAGTTTGAAACTTGTGTTATCAATCAAGGGTCTATATCTAAAAGGAGTTGAACTAGAATTTCTGGATCCTATATATATCATGGGTAGAATTCCATCTCCATTACCAATCATCATGACCTAATCTCTCTTTTGGAGGCCTTGTTATCTTCACCCTCACCAACAACCTAGACAGGTATGTATGTGTATATGTGTGTATATGTGTGTGTGTGTGTGTATCCTTCTCCGTCGAGAAGGGGGTAAACTTTTGATTACTACTGAAAACCCCATTCATACAATATTCTTTGATTTTCTTCAAAAAATGATACATATTCTCACGCTTGAGAGATTTTTTTGGCCGGCATCACACCGGTGCTCTTGATTGAAAGGTGTTTAGTATTGTTGGTAGGATCAATCGGGAGCATCCAACTGTCTGTGATGAAAATTCTATTGTGTGCAGCGGGGTCGGAAGAAAAAACACAACAACAGCCCTTGAGGAATTCGCCCTCCTGGCGGAGACTTGAAGCAGCCGGAGAAACAACCAACACAATAGGAACAGCAACCAACAAAGAAAAAACAATCAACGCACAAATTTAACGAGGTTCGGCCAACGTGACTACGTCCTCGGGGCAAGGGAGAGAGAGATCTTTATTGATTCAACAATCAATGCAACTAATCCAAGAGAGAAACTTGTGGGAGGCAAGGGATTCTTAGTCATACAATACATGAGGCCTCTAGCCTCTATTTATAGCCACAGAGTCCCTGAATTTATGGAAACCTATGTTGGATTCAATCCCATCCAGAAAAGGAATTCGAATCAGCCGCGCCGTCGGTCGACCAGCTGGTCGACCGACCGACCCATGCCACGGTCGACCAGTCCGGTCGACCGCGCCTACCCGAGAGCAGAGCCACTTCAGTCGGTCAACGGGGCTGGTTGACCGCTCCTTCCTGTGCATGCCCATGCATGCCGGTCGACCGGCCTCCTCCACCAGTCGACCAGCTCTGGCCTACTCCATGCGCCGTTTCTTACTCCTTTGTCGTCCGATCTCTGTGCTACCTCCTTCCATCTCTTCTATCTCCTCTCTCCCACAATTCTCCACCTCGGTGAAGATTTTTCAAATCTGAGCCGACCTCCAATGAAACTCAGTCTATCACCTCGCGAAATCGACACACGATCTCAGCGAAATCGATACACGATCTCGGCTTGTGCGCTCCAGACGAAATCGACACACGATCTTGGCGAAATCGACACATGATCTCGGCTTGAAATCTGTAGCTCAGCTATCCACTGGAATGCACCACCCATGCCTTCCCTATATTTCACCTTAGGAGAACTTCCATACATGCCGAACACCGAACGTGGCTCCTACTCCGTAACTTCACGACCTCACGAAGAACTCATCATGAGCCAATACTGACTCTCCAACTGACTAGCTCTATCTAGTTTACATGTCTTCAGCTGACGGTCCAACCAAGTCTGAGTAGAGCACACTGAACACCATCATCGGCTTCAACAACTGGATGCACACCACTTCTTATGTAAGCTCAACATCTTCTCACCAGAAGATCAATCTGTTCATCGAGATCACAACACCTCACCTCTACGTGAGTCCAACTGGCCACAAGACTTCACCTCTACATGAAGTCTCTCCACCTCTATGTGAAGCTCTAATCGGCCACAACTCTTCACCTCTAGGTGAAGTTTCAATCAGCTTCTCTAGAATTGTAACCCCCTGCTTCCGGTGTACGTATCACCGTATTGGTACGCGATACGACGTACAAAATTGATTTGATCTCCGTGGTAGTTCGATTGAGCTGATTTCAGTTTTAAAAATAATTTTCTAATATTTTAAATTTTTTAAGATTTTCTGGCATTTTTCTGGATTATTTTGGAAAATCTCCGTAGTCGGTGTCGACCGATACCGATAATCGGCTCTACGATTTTTCTTTCACAAACGGAGTCGAATTTTGAGAATCCGCTTTCACCATGCAACTTAGAATCGTTTTCTCTACGCTAGGATATTTTTGGGGATTTTTCTGAATTTATCGAAAATCCGGCCAAACCGGTGCCGCCCGGTGCCGGCGACAACTTCCAAGATTTTTAATTTGCAAACCAGCTAGACTTTCTTTAAACCGTTTTCATATTACGTCTCAGCGTAATATTCTCTATTTTTATAATTTTTGGGTACCGTTCGGAACTAGTCGAATTTTGGGCCTAATTAAATAATATTATTTTAATAATTAAAACCCTTTTCTTTTCTTTTCTTTTCTTTTCTTCCTTCTTCTCCAAGCTTCCTCTCCCACCGCCTCTTTCAATCAAACCCAACCGCCATTCCCACCGCCTCTTCTCTCTCCCCCTAATTTAAAAATCTCCCTTTCTCTCTCATTCACACAATTTCTCTCTCTCTCTCTCCAAGTTCCCTCTCTCCTCTCTCTCTTCTCTTTCCCTCTTTTCCCCCCCAATTCTCTCTCTCCCTCTCTCTCTGTACAAACCCAAGCAAGGGGGGCCCGACCCTTGCCTGCACCGCCGGCCAGGCCGCGCAGGCGCCGTCGCCGGCCAGGCGACCGCCGGCGAGGCGGCCAGACCTGGCCGCCGCCTCTACCTCCTCTCTATCTCTCTCTCTTTCTCTCTCCCTATCTCTCTCTATGTCTCTCTCCCTCCCCCTCTCTGTGGCACCACCGCCGGCGGCTAGGCCCGCCGCCGGCGGGTCGTACTAGCGTCGTACTAGCCGCCGGCCAGCTGGGCTGGCCGGCTGACCCGCGTTGGGGCAGCAGCAGCAAGAAGCTGCTGCTGCTGCTATGGGATTCCCTTATTGGGTTTGGGTAGAACCCAAACCCAATAAGCTTATTGGGTCCATACTAAACCCAATAAACCCCAATCCAACCCGTTAACCCGTGACCCAATAACTTAAGTCAAACGGGTTTGGGTTGTGGATCTGGACCCGACCCGTTATGAGCCAAACCCGCATCCAAACCCATTACAGGTAATTTTACAGAAAACCCCCTTGTACAATTCAGTATTTGCATTTATTATTTTATTTACATATTTAACCCTATTTGTTATGATTTAGTATTCGGGCGATATCGGGAGCATCCGGACTCCGATTGGGACGATTCTGGATCCGTTGCGATCGTAGGAAAGAGAGCTACCTTCCCATGACTAGTTCGTGAGTGTTTTTATTTTATAAATTATCTTTTATCATGTTTAGGGATATGACTTGATTGCTTTCTGTGACAAATCATGATTATGAATAAAATACGGTAACTATTAATTATTAACTGGTAATGATTAGACATGCATTGTAATATGAATAACCTAGAATATTGTTAGATATTTCCAGATTTAGAATGCAGATAAGGAGGTAATTATAATACCAAGAAATACTGGCAGAGACAACTCGGACACGGTCATCATACCTGCACAGCCACTGACACTCGGACCACTAGTTCACCATATGTTTGAACACTATTATGTCTTGTATCACAGTTAGATAACTATCGTCACATAGATACTGAGCCACGGTATCAGATCACACTACATTGTCACGAGATATGACTGCAGGACACCAGTATTGCATGCACCAGGATCATCATTACACGAACACTGGACATGGTATTATATGATACACTGATCACTGTTATTACATGTCCTATCACAGAGATATTACACGGATTATTTCTACACATAGATGTTTTCATTAGTACACAGATATACCAATGCATGGACTACCGCATGTCATATTATTGGTTGTTATCATCATTATATGGATTCTCGGCATATCACTGTTACACATGCATGTGTGGTTTCTTTATTCTTGTCATATGGATTCCCGTCATACTACATGTATTATTGTTCCATGGTACCGTAGTCATGTTATATGATTGTTTCCTGTTACTGATACGGATATTCCCGATACTGGACATGAGAGCTGTTGATATGCGATGTGTGGAATCCCACATCTATTGTTCCCGTTATATTGTTCCCGTATTATATTGTTCCCGTTTCCCGTTATATTGTTCCTGTTATATTGTTCCCGTTTCTCGTTATATTGTTCTATGCTAACAACAGAGCTCTGGTCCAGTTATCATGTTACCCGTATCATGTACAGTAGTTGTTCTTGTTACATTGTATACTTGACATATCAGATCATAAAGTTAACTGGGGTATGGGGGAGACTCGACGGTTGATTAGATCTTATCGGGTGATGTACTGGATCCATATTGTTCTCCCACTGCAGGGGACGGTAGTGCAACCTACCAATTGCTCCATGAGCTCTTGTTACTTGATTATTGTTCCCCTCTTAGCGGAGGGCCCTGGTCTTAGCAGCCAGGGGTTTGATAAAGGCTGTGATCCCGGGTATGCACGGGATACACTTACCCGATAAGAACTCCTCGACCATGGGTTTCCAATTAACATAATAAAACAGTATACACAATAGTGACGTCGGGAACACTTGTTATTTGATCACTCTCTCGTTTGGATAATGGTACCCGTAGGCCATGTCCGGGTGGGTTCGACTGGAGTGCGGGCTCCAGTATGAACTGTCAGTGGTATGGGACACTGGAAGAGATTGATTAAAATATCAAGTGGTACTGATTGTTCCTATTGTATAAATAACATGACTTGCCTGATACATGCTTACTACTTGTTACTGTTCCTTACCTGATACATGTACTTCTTATTGTACCTGATCATTTATCCGATATCATGTTACCTGTATACTTGTTACTTTACCTGGCATATGTTATACTGTCTGTGATGGCATATGGCATATGACGCATGTTCTGCATTGCATATATGATGCTTTCTGTAGAGCAGACATCACTACTGTATATACACCACACCGTATAGTGATTACACTGCATAGGCCCATCTGCCTGTACACGTCTATCACGTCGCCACTAGCATGTTCACTTCTATCACGTCACCACTAGATAACATTTTATATTATATAAACTGGATACGATTAGAGACATGACCTGATGATAACCGGTTAGGTAGTGATGGTATTAAAAGATGACCTGTTTATAGATTTCTACTGCTTACATGGTTATATACTCTGTTGCTTATTATATACTTATGATATGGTATCACTACCATAACATCATGTATTATATATTATTATCGTGCTTGTATTATTATTGTATCTATTACTGCCTCCTTCATTTTATCACTCACTAGGTCGCTTTCTAACGACCCTGGGTTTGCATGCCCAGATTTGGAGATTCGAGGTACCGTAGTATCAGAGAATGCCTTGGAGTGGCCTAGGAGATTACTTATTGAGATCATTCATAGGTATCTTGTTGATTTATTTCTGTTATCTTATTTGTCCTCATTTTCATATCTGTTATGATCACTGACCTCTTTCTGCAGGTATTCTTGTACTTATTTCATGCTGGAACTCATGTCTATATGGAGGTTATTTACTGTACTGAGGCTTAGCGTACGTACGTGAGGGTTTTCGCCCTGCGTATGTACGTCGCCATAACGTCCCCATACCTGTGGGACTGGGGCGTTACATAGTGGTATCAGAGCTTAGGTTCACTCCTGGTGCGGGTAACCACCTGGGTCAATCCTTGAGCTCTTACCAACAGTACAATCAGGTTCAGATTAATTGATCTGTATCTGAATTTGGGGATTCCAGCAATGAGTACAAGAATACCATGACCTTGACAATTCATTCCGTGACTCGTTTGTATTCCTTCCTTCCTTTCTATTGTCCCCCAGAACATCCGATTTCCTTCTCGCTTTCCTTGCATTGTCTTGCTTCCAATCCGTTAGGATGAGTTCACTACCATACTTCTCCATCCCGAGTTCCTTATAGATAGCAGAGTGCGCAGCGAAAGTGTCGTGGACCCGTAACATTTCGGCTTTGGGGTTGAAAATCTTGTTGTCACACCTGATTGAAATTGCGAGGACGCAATTTTTTGTAAGGTGGGGAGAAATGTAACCCCCTGCTTCCCGGTGTACGTACACCGTATCGGTACGCGATACGACGTACAAAATTGATTTGATCTCCGTGGTAGTCCGATTGAGCTAATTTCAGTTTTAAAAATCATTTTCTAATATTTTAGATTTTTTAAGATTTTTTGGCATTTTTCTGGATTATTTTAGAAAATCTCCGTAGTCGGTGTCGACCGATACCGATAATCGGCTCTACGATTTTTCTTTCACAAATGGAGTCGAATTTTGAGAATCCTCTTTCACCATACATCTTAGAATCGTGTTCTCTACGTTAAGGTATTTTGGGGATTTTTCTGAATTTATCGAAAATCCGGCCAAACCGGTGCCGCCCGGTGCCGGCGACAACTTCCAAGATTTTTAATTTGCAAACCAGCTAGACTTTCTTTAAACCGTTTTCATATTATGTCTTAGCGTAATATTCTCTATTTTCTGTAATTTTTGGGTACCGATCGGAACTAGTCGAATTTTGGGCCTAATTAAATAATATTATGTTAATAATTAAAACCCTTTTCTTTTCTTTTCTTTCTTTTCTTCCTTCTTCTCCAAGCTTCCTCTCCCACCGCCTCTTTCAATCAAACCCAACCGCCATTCCCACCGCCTCTTCTCTCTCCCCCTAATTTAAAAATCTCCCCTCTCTCTCTCTCTCATTCACACAATTTCTCTCTCTCTCTCCAAGTTCTCTCTCTCCTCTCTCTCTCTTCTCTTTCCCTCTTTTCCCCCCAATTCTCTCTCCCCCTCTCTCTGTACAAACCCAAGCAAGGGGGGCCCGACCCATGCCTGCACCGCCGGCCAGGCCGCGCAGGCGCCGTCGCCGGCCAGGCGACCGCCGGCGAGGCGGCCAGACCTGGCTGCCGCCTGTACCTCCTCTCTATCTCTCTCTTTTTCTCTCTCCCTATCTCTCTATGTCTCTCTCCCTCCCCCTCTCTGTGGCACCACCGCCGGCGGCTAGGCTTGCCGCCGGCGGGTCGTACTAGCCGCCGGCCAGCTGGGCTGGCCGGCCGGCCCGCGTTGGGGCAGCAGCAGCAAGAAGCTGCTGCTGCTGCTATGGGATTCCCTTATTGGGTTTGGGTAGAACCCAAACCCAATAAGCTTATTGGGTCCATACTAAACCCAATAAACCCTAATCCAACCCGTTAACCCGTGACCCAATAACTTAAGTCAAACGGGTTTGGGTTGTGGATCTGGACCCGACCCGTTATGAGCCAAACCCGCATCCAAACCCATTACAGGTAATTTTATAGAAAACCCCCTTGTACAATTCAGTATTCGCATTTATTATTTTATTTACATATTTAACACTATTTGTTATGATTTAGTATTCGGGCGATATCGGGAGCATCCGGACTCCGATTGGGACGATTCTGGATCCGTTGCGATCGTGGGAAAGAGAGCTACCTTCCCATGACTAGTTCATGAGTGTTTTTATTTTATTAAATATTTATCTTTTATCATGTTTAGGGATATGACTTGATTGCTTGATTGCTTTCTGTGACAAATCATGATTATGAATAAAATACGGTAACTATTAATTATTAACTGGTAATGATTAGACATGCATTGTAATATGAATAACCTAGAATATTGTTAGGTATTTCCTGATTTAGAATGCAGATAAGGAGGTAATTATAATACCAAGAAATACTGGCAGAGACAACTCGGACATGGTCATCATACCTGCACAGCCACTGACACTCGGACCACTAGTTCACAATATGTTTGAACACTATTATGTCTTGTATCACAGTTAGATAACTATCGTCACATAGATACTGAGCCACGGTATCAGATCACACTACATTGTCACGAGATATGACTGCAGGACACCGGTATTGCATGCACCGGGATCATCATTACACGGACACTGGACATGGTATTATATGATACACTGATCACTGTTATTACATGTCCTATCACAGAGATATTACACGGATTATTTCTACACATAGATGTTTTCATTAGTACACAGATATACCAATGCACGGACTACCGCATGTCATATTATTGGTTGTTATATCATTATATGGATTCTCGGCATATCACTGTTACACATGCATGTGTGGTTTCTTTATTCTTGTCATATGGATTCCTGTCATACTACATGTATTATTGTTCCATGGTACCGTAGTCATGTTATATGATTGTTTCCTGTTACTGATACGGATATTCCCGATACTGGACATGAGAGCTGTTGATATGCGATGTGTGGAATCCCACATCTATTATTCCCGTTATATTGTTCCCGTATTATATTGTTCCCGTTTCCCGTTATATTGTTCCCGTTTCTCGTTATATTGTTTTATGCTATCAACAGAGCTCTGGTCCAGTTATCATGTTACCCGTATCTTGTACAGTAGTTGTTCTTATTACATTGTATACTTGACATATCAGATCATAAAGTTAACTGGGGTATGGGGGAGACTCGACGGCTGATTAGATCTTATCGGGTGATGTACTGGATCCATATTGTTCTCCCACTGCAGGGGACGGTAGTGCAACCTACCAATTGCTCCATGAGCTTTTGTTACTTGATTATTGTTCCCCTTTTAGCGGAGGGCCCTGATCTTAGCAGCCAGGGGTTTGATAAAGGCCGTGATCCCGGGTATGCACGGGATACACTTACCCGATAAGAACTCCTCGACCATGGGTTTCCAATTAACATAATAAAACAGTATACACAATAGTGACGTCGGGAACACTTGTTATTTGATTACTCTCTCGTTTGGATAATGGTACCCGTAGGCCATGTCCGGATGGGTTCGACTGAAGTGCGGGCTCCAGTATGAACTGTCAGTGGTATAGGACACTATAAGAGATTGATTAAAATATCAAGTGGTACTGATTGTTCCTATTGTATAAATAACATGACTTGGCTGATACATGCTTACTACTTGTTACTGTTCCTTGCCTGATACATGTACTTCTTATTGTACCTGATCATTTATCCGATATCATGTTACCTGTATACTTGTTACTTTACCTGGCATATGTTATACTCTCTGTGATGGCATATGACGCATGTTCTGCATTGCATGACATATGACGCATGTTCTGCATTGCATATATGATGCTTTCTGTAGAGCAGACATCACTACTGTATATACACCACACCGTATAGTGATTACACTGCATAGGCCCATCTGCCTGTACACGTCTATCACGTCACCACTAGCATGTTCACTTCTATCACGTCACCACTAGATAACATTTTATATTATATAAACTGGATACGATTAGAGACATGACCTGATGATAACCGGTTAGGTAGTGATGGTATTAAAAGATGACTTGTTTATAGATTTCTACTGCTTACATGGTTATATACTCTGCTGCTTATTATATACTTATGATATGGTATCACTACCATAACATCATGTATTATATATTATTATCGTGCTTGTATTATTATTTTATCTATTACTGCCTCCTTCATTTTACCACTCACTAGGTCGCTTTCTGACGACCCTGGGTTTGCATGCCCAGATTTGGAGATTCGAGGTACCGTAGTATCAGAGAATGCCTTGGAGTGGCCTAGGAGATTCCTTATTGAGATCATTCATAGGTATCTTGTTGATTTATTTCTGTTATCTTATTTGTCCTCATTTTTCATATCTGTTATGATCGCTGACCTCTTTCTGCAGGTATTCTTGTACTTATTTCATGCTGGAACTCATGTCTATATGGAGGTTATTTACTGTACTGAGGCTTAGCGTACGTACGTGAGGGTTTTCACCCTGCGTATGTACGTCGCTATAACGTCCCCGTACCTGCGGGACTGGGGCGTTACAAGAATCCAAACAGCTTCATACGGGTTGCATCACCAAATGGCTGCGTCTTTAGGGCTGCCTACGTACCTTGCCTAAGGATCAAGCCAACCGTTGTTCATTCAAATGACCTTCATCAAGCTCAAGTACTTGTGCCTGAATCTGCAGCAGCGAACCTGTCTGACTGAGTCATATGAACCTCCTCATGACCATCATGGAGAACAACGGCCTTCAACTTGAGCTTGTCGCGATCACAAGCTTGAGATTCATGCATCTTTATCTATGAGCGTGGTTTTATCTTGGTTCCAATGGCTGCAAACAACTTAACATCCTTAACAATGTCTTCAACCTGTTCAGCATCAACCCTAGCTATATGATCTCCACCCGATGTCATATCCGGTGAAGTCTTCTCTGATGCCGAACCAATTGGAGATGGTGGAGTAGCATCAACCTCTACCCGCTGTGATACTTCCTTAGTCTCCATCCTCTCCACCTGCTGAGAAACGGTAGACTTTAATACTGAAGTCTCACCAAAAGTGACATGCCTAGTCAACATTGTTGATACTTAAAAAAGACAAGATTCTTATTGGTCTGAACAATGTCTAAACTTGACATTTACAAAAGACAAGTGACAGACGAGCTGAAGACCAGTTTTCACCCGTCTCCGAGGGACAAGGAAGCAACTTGGACTCCACTGATCCAGCAAGCAGACAGTGAACCCGGATTGTTTCTAAACAGACCTCAGTAGGTCTAAAGATGCTAGCACTTAGCATTACATGAGCCCAAAGGGATAGCCTCGCCTGAGAGGCTAAGATCATTCAACTTCGCATTTAAGCCATTTACAGCTCCACCAGGAAATTAACTCATAGCTTCGCTTGAACTGCTGAAGCGTAACTCCGCAGAGAGAGTTAGCTTCGCCTGAAGCCACGCGCAACTGCGCAAAAAGGGTATATGATAGCTTCGCAACGGATGACATCTAGCTCTGCCGAAGAAGCTTTCCTCTGACTTCGCCAGATACTGCCTCCAGCACCGCTGCGGGCAGCGCCGCTGCTGGTCTGCTATGGTCGACCCTTGACTAATCAAATCTCCAGATGAGATCAAATCTAATCAGGATTGAGATCAAATCTAATCAAGATCAAATCTGAGATCAAATTTGGCAGTTGATTGCCACAATCTCTTGACTCTTCTAAAACGAGTAAGAGGATCAGGGGAAATCTTCCAATTATATGAAAAGAATCAAAACAGATCAAGAGGATCAACCGATCTGCTACTTCTAGCTTCGCAGAAGCTGATCCTAGCCTCGCAGTAAGGCTACTTTCCAGATTTAAACAGAGTTGATTCAATCTGTTTCCATATTTTCAAGGGACAATTATACCCCTGTTTTCTCTATAAATAGAGGACCACCTCCAGAAGAAAGGGACACACGCGATTGTTTTCCATTATGTTTGCAAAGGGGGAAAACTTACAAATAAAAGTTTGAGGAGCTAAATTACAAGTATTCTCAAAAGATTACAAGTAGATCTCCTCAGAGATTCTGGGAAAATGTGCCGATAGGAGTCTGGTCAGCGCGCGACCACTTTGTCCCTTTGACGATGCGAGCGATGAGATTCCCTTCTCGCCTGGTTCGGGGAATCAGAGAACAGAAGGTTGGTAGAACCCTCTTGCTGCTTCTCAAAATCGCCTTCAATAAGGAATTCCTTCTCGCCTGGTTCCGGAGATTCCTTGAGAAGAAGGACGACGTTAGGGTATCAACACCCTGATTAGAGAAAGCAATTCTCTAAAAGGTCTCTGAATTTGAGAACGCGCGGTGCCTTGTGAAGAAGCCTCTGCTTGTGGAGTCCTCCCGTATGCGTCGTCTCCTTGATTCCTCTCCGTCTCTCTGTGTGTATGTGTCTCTGTCTCCTTGTACCCCTGGCGGGCTATTTATAGGGAGAGCAAGGGTATAATCGTCCCCTTGAAGATATGGAAACAGATTGAACCGAATCTGTTTAAATCTGGAAAGTAGCCTTGCTGCGAGGCTAGGATAGCTTCTGCGGAGCTAGAATTGGCAGGTCGGTTGATCTTTCTGATTTGTTTTGATCCTTTCCATATCGTTGGGAGATTCTCCTTGATCCTCTTACTCGTTTCAAGAGAGTCAAGAGATTGCGGCAATCACCTGCCATATTTGAATCCCGATTGGATTTGATTAGATTGAATCCGATCTCATCAGGAGATTTTGATTGGTCAAAGGTTGACCATAGCAGGCTGATAGCGGAGCTGCCCGCTTTGAAGCTCATAGCGGAGCTAGAGGCAATCCTTAGCGAAGTCCGAAAAGAGGGTTTTCGGCGAAGTTATCAGTTAGCTTCCTGGCGAAGTTGGATGATGCTAGCCTCTCAATCGAGGCTATCTCCTTGGGCTAATGTAATGCTAAATGCTAGCATCTTAGACCTGCTGAGGTCTGTTTAGAAACAATCCGGGTTCACTGTTCTGCTTGCTGGATCAGTGGAGTCCAAACCGCTTCCTTGTCCCTTGGAGGTGGGTGAAAACTGGTCTTCAGCTCGTCTGTCCCTTGTCTTTTGTAAATGTCAACAAGTTTAGACATCGTTCGGACCAATGAGAATCTTGTCTTTTTTAAGTGTCAACAAGACCCCCTTCAAAGTTTTCGAAAGTCTGCAATAGCCCAGACTTCGAAATACTTTGAACCGCTGTGATGGTGGTGTGGAGTATGAACGTCGCCATGATGGTTGAGTTCAGCTTCGCCTTCAATCCTGCTTTGGGATGAATTCGCCGAAGAATTGCACTGGTTCGCGAGTAGCTTCGCGTCGGGGTAGTTCCGCGCCTGGGCTTCCAAGAAATAAGTTCGCTTTGGAACTCCTGTTGCCTTTTCAAAGCCAACTGCCGTGGGGCGGTTACGAGGAGGATCATTCCTTCTTTGCGCCAATCGAGAGAGATGTTCTCCGATTTGCACGTTTCCAAGGGAGGATATTCCCTTTATTCAAGGCGCCATAAGTGCCTTTTATGAGGGAGACGTTTTCTCCCTTTGCACGGTTCCAAGGGAAAACCGTCCCTTCCATCAGGGCGCAATAAATGCCTTGAATGCGCTCGTGCTTCCACGCTTGAGGTGAGAGTGCTCAGGCCATGGGGCCTATAAATAGGACACTTGAGGTCCTCTGAAGAGAAATGCCTTGCCTTTCTTCTTCTCTTCTCTTGGTTGTGAGAGATACTCAGATCTCTGAATTAGTGGGAAAACCCACTCTGGTTGTCTAACCGGCCAAGGACCAGTAAGTCTTGATCATTCGAAGACTTCACTGCTTTTAGGGAACTCATCTCCCTTGATTTAGCTTTGGCAGCTCGCTTTAGGGATTAACTTCCCTTGTTCTTCATCTTGCAATTGGCTGCTGCAGAGAAGGATCTCATCATAGCTTTCTGTGAAGCTACCATCTTGGCTTGATCAGTGAAAGATCGTTGCTTGTTAAGTCCGCTGCGCAGGCAGGACTTGGGACTTGGCTTCTTCAATAGTTGAGCCAGTCTTGCCATATTGGTGAATGTTGAGACTGTTTCTCACAAGATCAGTCTGACTTTGCCGTATAGGCGAGGCTAGGACTTGGCGTTTGCTGAACCAGCCCATGGTTGCCGTGCAGGCGAGGCTTATCCTCTGCTTTGACTGAAGTCGGATTACTTTGCCGCCCAAGAATCTGACTTAATGTTTTTGCAGCTTTTTCTGTGCTTGACTGCTAACTTGCTCCAATTTGCCTTGCAGCGAGCTATGCTTGCCAGTCTGGTAACTTGATGGAAGAAGCCATGAAATCGCCTTATGCTTCCCCGGTTGAAGCTTTACTTTTAAGCAGGAGGAACAATTCGGGGCAGCGAATGCGCGTCCCAGGGGCTGTTGGCAGCCTCTTATCCGAGATGATTCGTTCTGAGGTGAGGCTGGTCGCCGCTTCGTCGGAGGTGATCAGTGAGATCACTGACATCGTTGCCGACTTTCAACTTTGGTGGCCTTCGTCGGAGACGATCCACTTCAGGGGAGTGGGCCTCACACCCGTCAGATCCGTGGCATCAAAACTAGTTCCCATTATAGGTGATCTGACGTGTTGGCGGCGATAGGTTTTTATTGCCAGGCTTCAACAAAAAATGGCCTGGCAAGACCTGCCATTTTGTGGAGAAAAATGACCGTGTCCTTGTGGCACCACTGATTACAGCCTTATGCAGGAGGAAGGCCCTTCCTGTCCCGTTGGTCTGGCCTGGGAGCAGATAAAACCGCTTGTATGCCTCAAATGATCTTGTTGGGCAACTGAATGTGTTTGTATGAAACACAACTTTGATGTAATATCAATGTACCCTTGCTTTTGAATCAATGAAAGTTCATCGTCTGATCATCTGATTTTTGTTTATTTTCACTGAGAATTTGGCCATAGCGGGGCTAAACTGCATGCGGAGTTAAGGACATAGTCCTTTCTTTGAGTGATCTTCGCGAGACTGGCATGTCAGCGCCTTTTTAGAGGGCTAAAGTAAGCCTTTCGGCTAAGTTCTTGAAGGATTGTGCGAAGTCCGCACTTTAAGCCAGGGCGAAGTTAACCCTTAGCGGAATCGAAGCAGCGCTTCTCGGGAAGGCGCTTTGGGCGGCGTTTCGAATTAATTCGAAACGGCGGCATACGCCCTTTTCGAGGCCTCGTTTCAGGCGCTGATTGGCCTATAAAAGCCCGATCGGGCTGAGCAGGAAAAGATCTCCTTTTTCAGAGAAATTTCTATCTCTTCCTCTCCTTCTTCTTCCTTCTTTGCTTCAGAGTTCTTTGAGAACCCTTACATTTCTTTGATGGCGCCCAAAAGACGAGCAGGGAAAGAAGTGGCGACTTCTGCGGCGGAGGGCGCTCCTCCTCCGGTCATCGAGCGACCGATCACCGGTAAGGAATTTTCCTGTCTGATTAGAGAGTGGTCTCCATCTTTTGGAGTCGATACTCGGCTATTAGGACGATCAAATATGATCTGTCCTTATCAGGGAACTCGTTTCCCTTCAACTTCCCTATTTTGCTTGCACCAGGGAAGTAAGAACTGAACAGTTCTTCTTTGGGCTTTCGCACGAAGCCATAACTTGGGCCATCTCCGTACTGTTTGAGGAAAAGGACTTGAATAAGTCCTCTCAGTCATGATGACTTTTGACCATAATGCCCCTTTGATGACGTCAGCCCTTAGGGCTATACCACTTCCTGCTTTAAGCGAAGCTGGCGCTTTGGATATTTTCTGCAAAGATGCAGTCTTATCCATGAAGTGAAGCTTTTTCAAAGCTATCGCCTTGCAGGCCCTGCTTGCTGGGCGAGGCTATGCCTTAGTGAATTTTTAAGCTTTCGCATCCACTTGATTGGTGAACTAATCATAGCTCATTTCTGTTTTTGCAGTTCATTACGCCTCCGGCCTCCAGAACAGTCTGTTCGGTCTAGCCAGTCGAGCAGGCGGAAGCATCAGCTTGCAGTTCTATGGGCAGGCTTCATTGTTCAGCGAGCCGAGCTCCCTTGTACGGGATACGCTCATTCAGGGCGGTGGTCCGCAGGCCATGCGGAGCATCTTGACTACGGCTCCATTTGAAGATATCGACCGTCAGGCTTACAGAAAGCCTGACTTCATGTTCGGGGATGCTGCACCAGATCCCGATCGCCAGCTACAGGCCGGTGAAGGCCAGTGGATCTTCCAGTTGGACGGCGAGAGATTCTATCTCCCGTCCGCTAAGCGGCATTTTGCTTTGTCTTCCTTTGCGAGCGCAACTCAGGCTCGGAAGATGGCGTGGGGCGTGAGCCTAAATGCCGAGTCTGTAAGTGTCGGGAGGTTGACATTCCAGTCCGGCTATTCGAGGGCTGGCCCTCCTCGTAGCATAATGGGACTATACCCTGGGAAGGTATCGCGGGACCTTCCAGTAGGAGAGAACCCAGCTGCGGCGCCGACCTTTGGCACTCAGTTCTGCGAAGTTGACGGGAACTACCCCGCCACCGATTTCAGGACTCCCGGTTGGGTCCACCCTCCTAGATCGTGGTGGGCGGAGTTGACCAACTATATCCTCACTCATTTTGAGGGGGACTTAGAGAGGTTAAACCTCCATGAGGCCGTCAGGGCGACCTGCTACGGCATTGAGATGAAGGTGGCGTGCTTCTACGCCATCCTTGAGTTGTATTGCCCGGCCTCGGGGACTTTCTTCACCCCAGTTGGTGAGTTGGGCATGGCCCTGCATGAGATGCGGGAGATCTCTGCTTTGCCCTTCGGGTCTCTTCCATACGAGGAGTACTTTCCCTGTGAGGCGGAGTTGGCTATTCTGGAAAAGCAGGAGCCTGCTCTGCTCGAGACATATCGGGAATTGATGTGCCATTTGCACATTTGCTCCAGCATCCACACTGGTGGCAAGGGTAGCTCGAAGAGCTTGAAGAGCTGGGGGAACTACTTGTTCCCGGATATGACTAGTGCGCCTGAGGCAGCTCATTGCGGAGTTGCTGAAGAAGACATCTTGGCAAGGATGGAGGTGCATGCTGAAAAGGACATCGTCGTGGCAGAAGATGATGGTCCTTTCGGGAAGGGTGATGTTCTTCGGAGCTTTCATCATCAGGCCCGTCGGCCTATGTCTCGGAAGGCGTTGCTGGCCGGCTTCTTAACCATCTGGTTAAAGAAATGTGTCGTGCCTTCTTCTTCGGGTGACATCGTCCATCCGACTGTGCTGCTGCCTGCCGTTCGCTTGGTTCATGGCCACCGTCTGGGTCTTCTCCCGGCCATGGTGTGTTGTATTCAGAGGGGCCTTCGTGCACTGACGGAGGCTTTCTGCAGGCCAATGGCGTCAAGGCGAGGGAAGGGTGCCGTCCTGCCTTGTGACGGACCCAATCCTAGGGTAGGTTTACCGTACACCTACTTGATGGCGTGGTTCGCCTTGCACTGTCCCAGTTTGATTGGAGCTGGGGAAGACCCTCCGCAGGGTGTTCAAACGGCGCTTCTCCGTCGCTTTGAAGGCCGTTCGTGGCAGAAAACTTATGTGGCCGAGGCCCGTAAGTTAGTGCGTCGTTATGACGCTTATAGCCTGTTCCGTTGTTTTCCTCGCCTGCGGGGTGCAGGATACAACGAGGAATTCCGTGATGTGGAATCAGGTCGGTCTCCCATGAGTCGGGGTGTTTTCGAGTGGCTGGTCTGTATCCGGCCCTCGCATTTGCTGTACAGGAGTGGGGATACCTGCTACCTGGAGCCCTACGTCCCGAGCCGGTTTGCCCGCCAATTTGGGTATGACCAGTTGTATGTGGGCAACCCCAATCCGGACCTGGCTTTCATGGGGAGCCTCATTGATGGGGCTCGTGCTTGGCGGTTCTTTACCGCGGATGGCACTGGGGCGTGGCTACGCACGCCGCTGAGGGATCCCGGCCTTTGGACGACCCTGTGTTTCTGCCAATGGTATGCGGCTTCGAACTCCACACCTGCTAGGTTTAATGCCAACCGTTCGGGTGTGAAGTTAATTTCTCATCGGATGAGGCAGAAGGCTTCCGATAGGATGGAGGGCAAACGGGTCCGTGTTCCTGGCATAGAGGAGTTCATCGCTGTAGATGACAGCGGGGCTTCTGATGCGGGGAGCCCTTATTTCGAGGCGGGGATGAGGGTTGATGCCCATGAAGCTGATGCTCGTGAAGCCGGATCTGGTGTAGTGGGGACAGCTCCCTCACAACATGTGGAGGAAGTGGAGGAAGAGGACTCTGATGTCCACTTCAAAAGGAAGCGTGGGAGTGGATCCCGTAGGAAGTCGTCGGCGAAGAGGCCCCGTCGCCAGACTCCTACCATCGTGGTAGAGGGTGAGCCCTCTGCTGCGCCTCCTTCTGCTGCTCCATTAGTGGCTGAGCCGTCGGTTGCTGAACCGACTACTGGTAAGATTGGCCTCCATATAATATGCCTTCAGCGCACTTTAAATAACTCATCATTTGCTTTTTGTTGCAGGAGCTGAGGAGCATGGGGAGCAAGGGGACCAGTATGATCCTCTATTTGCTTATGGAGCTGCAGCTGGTTCCTTTGCTCGCTCGGAGGAATCTGGAGGTGATGCGGCCGACATTGGCCCGTCGGGCGCTGGGACTTCTAAAGGAAGTCCTATGGCCTCCAGCTCTATCGGGTGGTCTGCGGAGGAATCGGCGAGCGGGCCGGCTATCCGCGTTGAGTCTGGTAAGAACTTTCCGATGGGACCCCTGGATTCTGATGCGGCTGACGAGGTGACATCGGCCTTCGGTAAGACTAAGATCTCTTGGTCCTCGCCTGTTTGCTGCGTCTCCTTTTTGACCTTGGTTTTGTTGCAGGTATTCGTCCCCAAGGTGCATCAGCTTCGAAAGAAGCGGCGGGTTTCCCTGAAGGGTCAAGGGGCGATATGAGCGCTTCGACCGGGGCAGACGCTGCTGTGTTGGATGCGCTGTATGGCGACCTGCCTTTTTATCAGCCCAAATCAGCGGAAGGTCCTGAGGTTGAAGGGGCGGCAGTCCCGGAGGTATCCTCACTTCCAGTTACATCAACGAGTGAGGTGCAGACTGTTTTGCCGAATACGGCATTGAGGGTGATTGTGAGCCCTACCTCTCCGACTTTGATTGTCGAGCCTGCTGTTCAGGAGGTGGTTGCCAGTCCTTCCTCCACGGTGGCTGGCGTGCTGGTGTCGCTGAGGACTCCGCCGAGGTCACCTTTGGCTTGCCCTGCTGCTGTCGATGTTCCCGCTTCTTCTTCTGCGGCGGTGTCGACTGGGATGGTAGATTGCTCCGAGGTTGTCTCAAGGGTTGATGAAGCTGAGAATGACTTCATCGGTAATCTGGTCGACAGCTTCTATAACAGCTTGGAGCAGACTATCGGTCTCGTCTTGAAGGGCTCGCCTGTGCCGTTCTCGAAGCTGAAGATGGTCCTCTCCCGTGGCATTGAATGTATCCGGGACTTTGAGGGGTACCATCAAGCTGCTGCTTTAGAGCTCCTGGTAGATGACCTTGAGAAGGACGTGGAGGAATGGCGCCATTTCCATCGTTCCGACGCAGCGTCTTTGGCTGATGAACGGCTCTCACATCTTGTCGCGCAAAGGCGCGAGGCTCAGCTCGCCGCTCAAGAGGCTGCTGAGGCTATCTCCTCTGACTTGAGGTCCTTGGAGACAGAGGAGGCAGAGGTTGGGAGTGCAATTGACGCTTCCAACAGTGCTCTTCTTGATGCTGAAGATAAGGTTAAGAGGGCTGAAGAGATGATCCGGAAGGCAAATCTCCTCTTATCCAAGGCTACACAGATGCGTCATGAAGAGGCTGCGCGGCTTGAGCAGCTCAGGGCTCGGAGTGAGGAACTGGCGCGGCAGAAGTCGTCACAGAGGGCGACTTTGGCGGAGGTCGAGGCTCGTCTGGCTCAAGCGGTGGACTTCGATGAGGCTGAGCTAAGATCACAGGCGCTGGCCCAGGCTGCTGATGACAGGAGGACGAGGCTAGCTTCGCTCGGAGATCGGATCCGATCTTATCATGTACGCCTATAGGCTCCTCCATGTATCCCATCCCTTTTGGAATTTAATAAAAATTCATTCTTTTGTCGTCTTTGTTTGTTTGGATAATGAGGCATGGCTGTCTGTTGGTTCAGAGGTCGCGATGACATAACCAATTGAGATGTTGCCAGTCTCGAGGTTAGCCCATTGCGGGGCTAAAAGGGGAGATACTTGCCTTTTGTAAATGTCAGCAAGCATCGAGATTGAGACTTAGCTGTCTGCTGGTTCAGAGGTCGCAATGACATAACCAATTGAGGCGCCGCTAAGTTCAATGGTGGATGAAACTTGGCTATCTGCCAGTTCAGAGGTCGCAATGACATAACTGGTTGAGAAGCCACCAAGCTCAACAATGAGTGATACTCGTCTTTTGTAAATGTCAACGAGTATCGAGACCTGTCTTTTGTAAATGTCAACAGGACTCGGGATTGAGACTTAGCTGTCTGCTGGTTCAGAGGTCGCGATGACGTAACCAATTGAGACGCCGCTAAGTTCAATGGTAGATGAAGCTTGGCTATCTGTCAGTTCAGAGGTCGCAATGACATAACTGGTTGAGAAGCCACCAAGCTTCAAAATAGGTGATACTTATCTTTTGTAAATGTCAATAAGTATCGAGACCTGTCTTTTGTAAATGTCAACAGGGCTCGGATTGAGACTTGTCTTTTGTAAATGTCAACAAGCTCAAAATAGGTGATACTTATCTTTTGTAAATGTCAATAAGTATCGAGACCTGTCTTTTGTAAATGTCAACAGGGCTCAAGATTGAGACTTAGCTGTCTGCTGGTTCAGAGGTCGCGATGACGTAACCAATTGAGATGCCGCTAAGTTCAAAATAACAATGGAGTTTGGGAAAAGTCTCGTTTTCACGGGGAGAAACGAGGGAATCACTGTCATAGGTTTAATGTTAACGTAACAGCGAGATATATGTGGTCCTACCATTCTATGGATGAGAATTGGTAGGTGATTTTGGAGGTCTCATTATCTCGGGGAGAAACGAGGGGATTGCTGTCATAGGTTTAATGTTAACATAACAGCGGAATATATGTGGTCCTACCATTCTATGGATGAGAATTGGTAGGTGATTCTGGAGAGGGAATCAAGTGGGAGCAGGTCCCTTGGGATTTTAAGCAAACCCCCAGCTATCAACAGGTTTGATATGCTTGGAGAAAGAGAGAGGCTCTCTTTGTGCGCATTCCGGACGCGCGGATCTCGATCAGAGGTGTAATGTTAACTTGATCGAGGGGAAGATCCTTGATTAAGGATAGTACTTCTTTAAGAACTTGCCATTGATCGGCATCATGAGGAGGTCGCCATCTGCAGTTGTAAGGCGGTATGCTCCGTTTGAATAGACTGTCTCTATCACAAACGGTCCTTCCCATTTAGGCTGAAATTTGCCTTTGGTCTTGTGCGTCATAATCATCGGTCGTCTGACGGCTAAGACTAGGTCTCCTTTGTGGAAGACTCTCTGCTTGACCTTCTTATTGAAGGCTTTTGACATCCGAGCCTGATATAGCTCGATGTGTTGCTGAGCTTGCAGCCGCTTCTCGTCCAGGGCTTCGAGCTCTTGAAGACGCAAGCGATCATTGTCTTCTGATGTCATCTTAGTAGTCAGGGCTACCCGCAATGATGGCACCTGGATTTCCAATGGGATGACCGCTTCGCACCCATATACCAGGGAGAAAGGCGTATTGCCTGTCGGTGTCCGAACCGTAGTCCGGTAGGCCCAAAGGCATTCACCGAGCTTTTCGTCCCAATCTCGCTTGTTCGAGGAGACAAACTTCTTGAGCAGCTTGATGATTGTCTTGTTAAATGCCTCTGCCAAGCCGTTGGCGGCAGGATTGTAGGCGGTTGAAGCCACATTCTGAATTCGGTATTTATCGCAGAACCGATAGAACCCTTGGCTTACGAACTGGGGACCATTGTCATGGATGATCCGTCTGGGTACACCAAATCGATGGATGACATGGTGTTTGATGAAGCTAACCAGATTGGAGGTTTTAACTTCGGCCAACGGTGTGGCCTCTGCCCATTTTGAGAAGTAATCGGTTATTGCCAGGATAAACCGGTGACCTCTTGCCGAAGAGGGACTGATTGGCCCTACGACATCGATTCCCCATGCTTCAAATGGCCATGAAGCAGCAGTAGGGTGGAGCAATTCCGAAGGTTGGTGTATGAAGTCTGCATGGACCTGGCACGCTTTACACCTTCGTGCATATTGGGTGGCATCGGCCATCATGGTCGGCCAGTAGTACCCAAGTCTGTGCAGCCTGTCTTTAAGCTTTGGACCCGGCTGGTGAGCTCCGCAAATGCCATCATGTGCTTCTTTAAGCACTTCCTGTGCCTCTGAATGAGAGAGACAACGGAGGAGGACACCGTCATATGAACGACGGTAGAGTGTCTTCAAAGTGGGATCATAGTAGAAACGGAGCGACCTTCGTCTGATGGACGCCGCTTCTTTGGGATCGTCTGGAAGCAGACCGTGCAGAGCGTAGTCAATGAGAGGGAAGCGCCAATCCCTCGGCTCAAGACCCACGGAGATATTATGGACCTCTTGAATCTTTAGCATATGCTTGGAGCATACGAGATGCCGGGTTGCGACTGTGAGGTGATACTCGGTGTCGGCCGGTAAGGCTAGCGTTGTCGCTAATGCAGCGAGAGCATCCGCCTTGGTATTTTGAGATCGGGACACATGCCCGATGTAGAAGCCTTCAAATAAGCTAGCCAATTCGATGGCTGTATGATAATAAGGCACCAAGTCCTCATGGCGGACTTCATATTCGCCTTTTACCTGGCTAATGATCAGCTTTGAATCGCCGTAAGCTTCAAGGTAGCGTACCCCCATTCCATGGGCGAGCTGGAGACCGATGAGCAGAGCATTGTATTCCGCTACATTATTAGAGCATGATTCTGTCAAGGAGAATGCTCTGGGAAGGATATGATCCTGTGGGGAGATGAACACAACCCCCACCCCGGCAATAATTTTCCCTTTGGGGCCCATCCGCGATGCTCCGTCGAAGAACATCTGCCACACTTCCTCTGCTGAGGTTGCATTAGACTCGAAGACTTCATCAGGGATGTCTTCGTGAAGTTTTGAATGTTCTGGAACTGGGTGAGCAGCTAAGAACTCTGCAAGGGCCTGGCCTTTAACTGCCTTCTGAGGAGTAAAGGTCATGTCGTATTGAGACAACAGGAGTGCCCATTTAGCCAACCTTGAATTCAGCGACCCTGGCTTCGTCATGAGAAGACGTAAAGGGTTCACCCTGGAGATGACATGTATGGTTTGGCCAACCAAATAATGTCGCGTCTTCTGGACAGCGAAGACGAGAGCTAAACACTCTTTCTCAATAGGATTGTAGCGAGATTCCGCTCCTATGAGAGTCCTGCTCAGATAATAAATGGCCTGCTCATGGCCATTGTCGTCCTTTTGAGCGAGGAGGGCGCCGAGGGAATAATCCAGAGCTTTTACATAAAGCAAGAATGGTTTCCCTGATGTAGGGGCCACTAAGACCGGAGGTTTTGTGAGATACCTCTTAATGTCTTCATAAGCTTCTTGACAAGCTTGGTCCCATATGAAGGCAGTACCCTTTTTCATGAGACGGGTAAAGGGCTGGCAACGGCCTGAAAGATTTGCTATGAATCTTCTGATGTAGGCTAATCTGCCTTGCAAGCCTCGGAGCTCTTTGAGGTTCCTCGGTGGATGCATGTCCTGTATGGCTTTGACTTTGTCTGGGTCCAGATGGATCCCTTTTGATGTGACAATGAACCCAAGGAATTTGCCGCTGGACACTCCCAAGAAGGATTTCGTCGGGTTCATTTTCAGCTGATGAGCCCGCATTATGTCGAACATCGTTTTCAGATCACGAAGATGTTCATTTTTGCTGCGGCTTTTGACGGCAATGTCGTCAACATAGCATTCCACCGTCTTTCGGAGATGGTCGCGGAAGATCATGCTCATCGCCCGCTGGTAGGTTGCTCCGGCGTTCTTCAGTCCGAAGGGCATTACAGTGTAGCAGTATACCCCCAATGGCGTTCGGAAAGAAGTATGCTTCTCGTCATCAGGATACATCTTGATCTGGTTATACCCTGAGAAGCCGTCCATGAAAGACATCCTCTCGAATCCGCATGTGTTGTCGATCATGACATCGGTGATCGGCAGTGGGAATTCATCTTTGGGACAGGCCGTATTGAGATCACGGTAGTCGATGCAGATTCGTATTTTCCCATTCTTCTTGAGGACGGGGACTATGTTAGCCACCCAATCTGGATGTTGTTCCTCCCGGATGAAGCCACAAGCATTGAGCTTATGAACTTCGGCTTCAATAGCCTCCATGATGTTTGGGCGGAACCGACGTTGTTGCTGCTTGACTGGCCTAACGTCGGGCTTGATGTTTAGACGGTGCATAGCGACCTGTGGATCAAGTCCGGGCATGTCTTCATAGCTCCAGGCGAAGACATCTATATACTCTTTCACGAGCATTATCAATTCTTCCTTTTCGATGAGTGATAAGCTTTCACTTATGAAAATAGGCTTGGGGTGATCTTGACTACCCAAGTTAACCTGGATCACCTTGTCTTCGGTAGGTGGCTCGCGCAGCTCGAACCGCTTTTCCCATTGGAGACTTAATTGCTGGGCCCAAGGTTCCTCATCAGCAGCGTCCGCAGGTTCCAATTGACTGCCTGAAGTCATATTCACAGTGAGGCCGTTGAACATTCCTCCTATGCTGATGTCAGAGTCCCACTCGGCAGATGAACCCGACTGTGATGGAATTGGTTCGTCGTCTTTGACCTGAACCGTTACTGACGATGTGGGTGTAACATAACCCAACCCCCTGCGTGTACTATCATAGTAATTTGCAGGTTTCCCTCTTGGGATGGAATTACGCATCAAGCTGCGTCTTCCTTTTCCGAAGTTTAGGCCCGCTCCCTGCTTCAGGTTGTAACCCATCTTCTTCATAATATGGCGCGCTGATGGCGCGTAATGAAAGAACTGTGGAGCATCCGACTCTGAGCTTGAGTCTGTAGTTGAGAATCTCCCTGGCCGGGCTCTGCCGAAGATTATCGGCAACTGACCTTGTTTGGATGGAGGGATCACCAGCGTGGCCCCTTCTATAACCTCCACAGATGTAGTAGCCGAACTTGGCTCATGTACGGGCGTATGAAGAGAGCCATCCATAATGGATTTAATCGACTCGATGCTCGCAGGATAATCAAAAGAGATACTATCATTAATTACCCATTCTCCCTCTTCATCGGAAGGGATATTACATTGGGGGTCATTAAAGCATGCTACAATTGGTTCGCCAATCGAAATGGCTGGCACGCCTGTTTCGGATTCTGAATCCGCCTCATTGCCACTTTCATCATCGTCTGGCAATGGTTGTGCAGGCGTTCCGTCGGCCTCTTGATACAAGAGGGCGTCGGTGAAGTAGTTTTCCACCCCCTTGAAGGGTTGCTTTTCAGCGAAGACAGTTCGTACTGTCGCATCATCTTCAACATATTTGAAGCACTGATGGAGAGTGGAAGGAACGATCCAGTTGGCATGGATCCATGGTCGTCCCAGTAACAGGTTGTATGATGTGTCAGCGTCGATGACATAGCATGTCACCTCTGACTTCAGGCTTCCGATTCTGCAGCGGAGCCGAATCTTTCCAAGCGGATGGCTGCTCCCGGCGTTGAAACCATATATTGTAGTGGTGGTTGCGGACAACCTGTACAATGGTATGCCGAGGAAATAGAGGAGCCTTTTGGGGATGATGCTGAGTGCAGACCCCGGATCGACTTGTACTCTTTCAATGCATGTTGAACCGATATATCCGGTATAGTACAGAGGTCGATCATGCTTGTTGTCTTTGAGAAGCATATCTTCCGCCGTAAAGGTAATAGCAGGCACTTTGGACTGTGCGTGATGGCACTCTGAGCAGGAAGGCTGCATCTCATCATCAGGAACCTCAGGCATGCATGTCAGAAAGGACTCCGAGTTGGCCAGCGCATCTCTGAGTGCCTCTCTTGTCTCTTTAGAGAGACGAAGGAGCTCGTGTATTGTGATACGAGCCGGGATATTGGCTAAGTGGGCCAATATATCAAAGCGAAAGGGCGTGGCTAACCCTTGGCCTGGCGGTTTCTTCAACACATGGTCGAACCGCACTTCCTTAGGCTTCTCCTTCCCTTTGGTCAGGAATGGAGTGGATGCCGGCATTGGTACTGACGTCGTTTGCTGTTGTATCTCGTCAGTAGACTTGTCATACTGCTTTAAGTATGATCTTCCAGACCGGGTGCCTGTCTGTTGAGGTGCATCTGCCTGCGTTGTACAGGCATGCTTCTCTTCTTCTGAATCGCTGAGGGAAGCCGAAGTAAGATTACCATCATCTGGCAGGACAGAGATGACATTGCAGGACTTGCCCTTTTTGCTGGAGTCCTTCGACGTCCGCTGTACGTCTCGGACGAGGTCAGGGTGTATCCACATAACTTCCCCTGTCTCCAATGTCAAGGGGACGAGACCCTTGTCAACTTTAGCTATGGTTGAAGAATGCTTGACTTCCAACCGCGGTGTGGGGGCTGGATAGGTCCCGTCGGGAACTGTGACCTTCTGAGCAGTGCCGAACTCAAGAGTCACCATATTGGCAGTGACTTTCTTCTGTTCCGTCTTCAATGTGAGGACTCCGGCGTCGACCAAGGCTTGAATTCTATCCTTGAGAACATAGCACTTGTCAGTAGGATGGTGGATCATCCTGTGGTAGAGGCAGTATTTAGGGTCGTTTGTACGCCCTATCTCATTGGGACGGCGAGCGTCCGGTAGCTTCATTTTGTTCCCTTTGTGGAGCAGATGGAATATCGTGACCACCTGGTCATCTCTGAAGGAGTACTGCTTCGGAGGAAACTTGGGCTCTTGGCTGTTGACGCCGCTCTTCTTGGCCTTTGACTGCATGTCCCCGGTCAGCTCGACGGACATAATCTCCTTCCCTTTAGCTTGGGAAGACTGCGGGAGATCGCTACGCCCTTTGTTGTTCGCGCCCCATTTGCTCCTAGGGGCGGATGGCTCGAACTTCTTAGCCGATTTCTCGGCTATCTCAGCTTGTTCGACCAATTCCTTCCAAGTATGGGCTTTGACAGCCCCCATGCGGACTTCTACTTGATCCAAGAAGTTGTGCCTGCATGTCTGTAAGAGCATGGGTAATGGCATCCCTGCTGGGCACATCAGAGATAGATTTCTGAACCGCTCAATGTATTCACGGACAGATTCGCCTTTCCTCTGCACAGTGGAAAGGAGCTTGTCCATGGTCACTTCGGTGTCATCCTCATAGAAGCGAGAGAGGAACCGAGTTTCCAGGTCGACCCAGGAATTGATAGAGTCCTGAGGAAGGCTTCGGAACCAGTCGAATGCCACCCCTTTCAAGGTGCCGATGAACAACCTAGCCATGATGGCGTCGTTGTTTAGAACATTACCGGTCTGGGACCGGAAATAGTAGATGTGCTGATTGGGCGAGCTCTTACCATCATACGTGTGCAACGTTGGTGGTTTGAACTTTGGCGGATATGGCACCGAATCCCACTCCAGCGGATAAGGACGGACTGCCCCTACCTTCTTTAATTCATCCCTCTGAGCTAGGGATGCGATTTGAGCTTGAAGGCCTTTAAGGACTTCGGCATCCAGGGAAGAGCCTCCCTTAGATTTCTCCGTCTTGGGCGGATCGTTGCTGAGGTGTCCCTCCTCATCATGATTGCTCCCGGTATCATCATTCCGGTTGCTGAGGAGCTGAGCGAGCATCTGTTGAATATTGTCCAGGGCCTCTTGCTGAATTCTGAAAGTTTGCTCCTGAGCTTCCAGGCGCCGACGAAGGTCGTCATTGGCGTTATCGGCCATATTAACCGATGCTTTGTCCGTTCGCACAGAACTGACTGTTGCTGAAGAGGCATACCCGCTGTCTTCATCTTCTCCATCAGATGATTGGGGTGATCGTCTGGACTGTGGCGAGATTAGGGCCTTTGAGGAAGAAGGCTGCTCATAATTATAGGGTATCGCTACCCTGGATCTGGTGTTTCGGAAAACACCTTCTTCGCGCACCAAGACTTCACCTAAGCCCGGGCTATAATCTGGATCTGGGGAGCCGAAAGGGGTATCATCAGATGTATGACCTTCCCTGTGTCGCTCTCGTCCTCTTCCGGTCATGTTGACGGACGCGAAGGCTAGGCCTCGCGAAGCGCTCCTTTCATGATGTTTCTTTATGGCATGTGCGGATAACCGGTCAAACACCGATTGACGGTGCGGAGGTGCCACCTTGATTGGATATTGCCGACAATGGGCTGAATGGATTGTCACAAGTCGGCATCCTCTTTGACAACACGGGGAAGTGGTTTGGAGAGACTCCAATTCCCGCTTGTTCGTCAAGAATTGTCGCAGGTTAGGCTCAACAGAGCCTGAACAACCCCGTAGAGAGGCCTTTTTGGAGCGTACAAGGGATGATGCTCCGTTCTTCTTATCCCTGCAGAAGGGATTAGTACTGAATAGTACTTTGGCGCTAGCTTCGCCGACAGGTGCGAGCTTAGTGCCTGATGAATTGGGGAGCGGAGCACGCTGTGGTGCTTTGCCCGCTATTCTGCTGCGAAGGGGATCAACCTCAGATAACACTGCGGTCCTAGCCTTGCGGCCGCGAACCCAGTGAGTTCGTTGTGGTACAATAGCTTCGCTTGTACGAGCGAGGCTGACATGAGGCTTTGCTGCCTTTGATTCAAGTGACGGTATGATTGCCGTCGTGACTTCATGGCTGGCAGCATCGTCAGGGCAGATGGGCATCTTACCCTTTTCTTCGTGGGAGAGGCGCAGTCTCGGCATGACTACTCCGAGAGCTTCGGTTGAAGACTCCTGTTTAGGCTTCCATATCAGCCTTGACGGGGGACGCCTAGGTTCGCAAGGAACCTGAATAGCCACAAGCGGGGCTGTAGGGTGCTGGCAAGATTCTGCCTCTGGTTTCTGATTTGAAACCTTGGCCATGAAGACCTTCCTGTGCTTCCGTGCTCGAAGCGTCAGGCCACCCCCAGAGAGGACTTCTTCAAATCTTCCTTGATCGATCTGGATAACCAGGTTCTCAAAAGTGCAGGATCTGGGCTGCGGGCATGTTTCCTTATTGCGCCAGAGAACTGCGGCAGGTTTGCAGAGAACCTTTTCCGTCTCCGCAGAGACTTTGCTTGAAGATTTAGCCAGAGAAGATCTGGCTGCACCGGCTTTTCTGAATTCAGAGATAGACCCGAAGGTCTGTTCGTCGCATTGCGACACTTGATTCTCAGCAGAGGAGAATACAATCCCCAGCGGAGTCGCCATCTTGTTTTCCATTATGTTTGCAAAGGGGGAAAACTTACAAATAAAAGTTTGAGGAGCTAAATTACAAGTATTCTCAAAAGATTACAAGTAGATCTCCTCAGAGATTCTGGGAAAATGTGCCGATAGGAGTCTGGTCAGCGCGCGACCACTTTGTCCCTTTGACGATGCGAGCGATGAGATTCCCTTCTCGCCTGGTTCGGAGAATCAGAGAACAGAAGGTTGGTAGAACCCTCTTGCTGCTTCTCAAAATCGCCTTCAATAAGGAATTCCTTCTCGCCTGGTTCCGGAGATTCCTTGAGAAGAAGGACGACGTTAGGGTATCAACACCCTGATTAGAGAAAGCAATTCTCTAAAAGGTCTCTGAATTTGAGAACGCGCGGTGCCTTGTGAAGAAGCCTCTGCTTGTGGAGTCCTCCCGTATGCGTCTCTCCTTGATTCCTCTCCGTCTCTCTGTGTGTATGTGTCCCTCTGTGTGTTTGTCTCCTTGTACCCCTGGCGGGCTATTTATAGGGAGAGCAAGGGTATAATCGTCCCCTTGAAGATATGGAAACAGATTGAACCGAATCTGTTTAAATCTGGAAAGTAGCCTTGCTGCGAGGCTAGGATAGCTTCTGCGGAGCTAGAATTGGCAGGTCGGTTGATCTTTCTGATTTGTTTTGATCCTTTCCATATCGTTGGGAGATTCTCCTTGATCCTCTTACTCGTTTCAAGAGAGTCAAGAGATTGCGGCAATCACCTGCCATATTTGAATCCCGATTGGATTTGATTAGATTGAATCCGATCTCATCAGGAGATTTTGATTGGTCAAAGGTTGACCATAGCAGGCTGATAGCGGAGCTGCCCGCTTTGAAGCTCATAGCGGAGCTAGAGGCAATCCTTAGCGAAGTCCGAAAAGAGGGTTTTCGGCGAAGTTATCAGTTAGCTTCCTGGCGAAGTTGGATGATGCTAGCCTCTCAATCGAGGCTATCTCCTTGGGCTAATGTAATGCTAAATGCTAGCATCTTAGACCTGCTGAGGTCTGTTTAGAAACAATCCGGGTTCACTGTTCTGCTTGCTGGATCAGTGGAGTCCAAACCGCTTCCTTGTCCCTTGGAGGTGGGTGAAAACTGGTCTTCAGCTCGTCTGTCCCTTGTCTTTTGTAAATGTCAACAAGTTTAGACATCGTTCGGACCAATGAGAATCTTGTCTTTTTTAAGTGTCAACAGCTATACGCTCGAGAGAGGACTCCACAAGCAGAGACTTCTTCACGACGCACCGTGCGCACAAAAATTCAGAGACTTTTAGAGAATTACTTCTCTAATCAGGGTGCTGATACCCTAATACCTTCTTCTCAAGGAATCTCCGGAACCAGTCGAGAAGGAATTCCTAATTGAAGGCGGTTTTGAGAAATAGCAAGAGGGTTCTACTAACCTTCTGTTCTATGATTCCCCGAACCAGGCGAGAAGGGAATCTCATCCTCGCATCGTCAAAGGGACAAAGTGGTTGCGCGCTGACCAGACTCTTATCGGCACACTTCTCTAGAATCTCTGAGGAGATCTACTTGTAATCTTTCAGAATACTTGTAATTTAGCTCCTCAACCCTTTTTTTGTATGTTTTCCCCTTTGTAAATTAATGGAAAACAAGATGGCGACTCCGCTGGGAAACGTATTCTCCACTGCCGAGAATCAAGTGTCGCAATGCGGCGAACAGACCTTCCGGTCTAACTCTGAAATCAGAAAAGCCGGTGCAGCCAGAGCCCCTCTGGCTAAATCTTCAAAGAAAGTCTCTGCGGAGACAGAAAAGGCTCCCTGCGAACCTATTGCAGTTCTCTGGCATAACAAGAAAGCACGACCGCAGCCCAGGTCCTGCTCTTTCGAGAACTTGGTGGTTCAGTTCGATCAAGGAAGATTGGAAGAAGTCCTCTCTGGGGGTGGCCTAATGCTTCAAGCACGGAAGCATAGGAAGGTCTCCATGATCAAGGTTTCAGAATAGAAACCAGAAGCAGAATTCTGCCAACACCCTTTAGCCTTGCGTGTCGCTGATCAGGTTCCATGCGAACCTAAGTATCCTCTGCCAAAGCAGATGTGGAGGCCTAAACAGAAGTCTCTGGGCAAAGCCTCAGGCGTAGTTACGTCAAAACCGCGTCTCTCTCGCGAAGAAAAAGGCAAGATGCCTATCTGCTCCAACAATGCTGCCAGCCGCGAAGTCACGACGGCAATCATACCGTCGCCTAATTCAAGAGCAGCAACGCCTTGCGCCGGCCTCGTTCTCATGAGCGAAGCTACTGTACCACGGCGTACCGTAGGGTTCATGGCCACGAAGCTAGAGCCAAAGTACTATCCAAGGCTAATCGCCTCCGCAGCAGCATAGCGGGCAAAGCACCACAGCGTGCTCCGCTCTCCGGTTCGTCAAGCGCTAAGCTCGCGCTTTGTGGTGAAGTTAGAACTGAAGCACTATTCCGTGCTAATCCCTTCTGTGGGGGTAAAAGGAGCAGGACATCGTCCTATGCGCGATAAAAAAGAGCCTCTGCGCTGGATTGTTTGACAAATAAACAAATCTCTTCCTCCTGTTGTCAACAAGTGGGATGTCAGCTGGTGACAGTCCACTCAGTCCACTGCCGGCTGAGACCAATCTCCGGCACCCCTCCAGGATGACGATCAGTTTTTGATCGACTATCGGTACAGGCCCCGGTGAAACATCATAAAAAGAGCGTCTCGCGAGATCCACCCTCTGCATCTGTCAATATGACCGGAAGGGGACGAGAGCTGCACGGAGGAAGACAAGCATTTGACGACACCCCCTACAGCTCCCCAGATCCAGATTATAGCCCAGGCTTAGGCGAAGTCTTGGTGCATGAAGAGGGTATTTTCTGAAATACCTGATCTAGGGTGGCGATACCCTACAGTTATGAACAGCCTTCTTCCTTAACGGCCCTAGCCTCGCTGGAGCCCAGGAGAGCACTCCAACCATCGGATGAAGAAGATGAAGACAGTGGATACGCCTCTTCAGCGACAGTTATCTCAGTGCGAACAGACAGAGCGTCAGTCAACATGGCTGATAATGTTAACGATGACCTTCGTCGACGTTTGGAAGCTCAGGAGCAAACTTCCAAGACCCAGCAAGAAGTTCTGGACAATATTCAACAGATGCTTGCTCAACTCCTGAGCAATCAAAATAACAATGATGCCGGGAGCAATCATGACGAGGAGGAACATTTTAGCAATGATCAGCCAAAGATCGAGAAATCCAAGGAGGGTTCTTCTTTAGACGCTGAAGTCCTTAAAGGTCTCCAAGCTTAAATTGCGTCCCTAGCTCAGAGGGATGAATTAAAGAAAGTAGGGGTAGTCTGTCCTTACCCATTGGAGTGGGATTCGGTGCCATATCCACCGAAGTTCAAACCACCAACGTTGCATACGTATGATGGTAAGAGTTCGCCAAATCAACACATTTACTACTTCCGGTCTCAGACTGGTAATGTTATAAGCAACGACGCCATCATGGCTAGGCTGTTCATTGGCACCTTAAAGGGGTGGCATTTGACTGGTTCCGAAGTCTCCCTCAGGGCTCTATCGATTTCTGGGTCGACCTGGAAACCTGGTTCCTCTCTCGTTTCTATGAGGACGATACCGAAGTGACCATGGACAAGCTCCTCTCCACCATACAGAAGAAGGGCGAATCTGTCCGTGACTACATTGAACGGTTCAGAAATTTATGCTTGATGTGCCCAGCAGGGATGCCACTACCCATGCTCTTACAGACATGTAGGCACAACTTCCTAGACCAAGTAGAAGTTCACATGGGGGCTGTCAAGGCCCACACTTGGAAAGAATTGGTCGAACAAGCTGAGATAGCCGAAAAGTCAGCTAAAAAGTTCGAACCATCCACCCTAAAGGCAAATGGGGTATGAACAGTAAAGGACGTAGTGACCTACCGCAATCTTCTCAAGACAAAGGGAAAGAGACTATGTCTGTAGAATTGTCCGGAGACGCGCAATCGAAAGCCAAGAAGAGCGGTTCTAATAATCAGGAGTCTAAGTTCCCTCCAAAATAGTACTCCTTCAAAGACGATCAGGTGGTCACAATATTCCATCTGCTCCACGAAGGGAATAAAATCAAGCTACCAGATGCTCGACGTCCTAATGAAATAGGACGCACAAATGACCCCAAATACTGTCTCTACCACAGGATGTTTCACCATCCTATCGACAAGTGCTATGTCCTCAAAGACAGAATTCAAGCCTTGATCGACGCAGGGGTCCTGACACTGAAGTCAGAGCAGAAGAAAGTCACTGCAAATATGGTGACCCTCGAGTTCGGCAAAACCCCAAAGGTCACAGTTCCTGACGGGACTTATCCAGTCCCTGCGCCACGGCTGGAAGTCAAACATCCTGCGGCTAAAGCTTAGGATAATAGAGGTCTTGTTCCCCTGACATTGGAGACAGGGGAAGTCATATGGATACACCCAGACCTCGTCCAAGACGTACAGCGGGATTCAAAGGAGCCCAACTCAAAGGGCAAGTCTTGCAATGTCATCTCCATCCTGCCAGACGACGACAATCTTACATCGGCTTCCCTCAGCGATTCAGAAGGAGAAAAGCATGCTTGCGCGACGCAAGCCAATGCGCCTCAACAAACGGGCACCCGATCCGGAAAATCATACTTGAGGCAGTATGAAAAGTCTACTGACGAGATACAACAGCAAACAACGTCAGTACAAATGCCAGCATCCGCTTCGATTCCAACCAAGGGAAAAGAGAAGCCTAAAGAGGTCCGATTCGACCAAGTCCTGAAGAAGCCTTCAGGACCAGGGCTTGACATGCCCTTCTGTTTTGACATATTGGCTCAGCTGGCTAATATCCCGGCTTGTATCACAATACACGAGCTCCTTCGTCTCTCAAAAGAGACAAGAGAAGCACTCAGGGATGCGCTAGCCAATTCAGAATCCTTTCTGACATACATGCCAGAGGTCCCTAACGATGACGTTCAGTGTCCTTGCCTAGAATGTCATCACACACAATCAAAGGTGCCCGCCATTACATTCACGGCGGAAGATATGCTTCTCAAAGACAACAAGCACGATCGACCTCTGTACTACACCGGACATATCGGTTCAACATGCATTGAAAGAGTACAAGTCGACTCGGGGTCCGCACTCAGCATCATCCCCAAGAGGTTACTTTACTTCCTCGGTATACCGCTGTATAGGTTGTCCGCAACCACCACTACAATATACGGTTTCAATGCCGGGAGTAGTCATCCACTTGGAAAGATTCGACTCCGCTGCCGAATCGGGAGCCTGAAGTCAGAAGTGACATGCTATGTCATTGATGCTGACACGTCATATAACCTGCTACTAGGACGACCATGGATCCATTCCAACTGAATCGTCCCCTCTACTCTGCACCAATGCTTCAAATATGTTGAAGGTGACGCGACAGTACGAACTGTCTTTGCTGAGAAGCAACCGTTCAAAGGGGTGGAAAATTACTTCACTGATGCTCTCCTATATCAACAGACCGGTGAAACATCCAAAGAACCATTGCCAGATGATGAAGAAAGTGGCAATGAGGCGGATTCAGAATCCGAAGCAGGCATGCCAGCCATTCTGATTGGTAAACCAATTATAGCATGTCTTAATAATCCCAAATGTAATACTCCTTCTGAAGATGAAGGTGAATGGGTAATTAATGATAATATTTCTTTCGATTATCCCGCGAGTGTTGAACTGTTTGAATCCATTACGGATAGCTCTCTGCACATGCCTTTGCATAAACCAAGTGCGTCCAGTACACCCATAGAACCTGCAGAAGGAGCCGTTTTGGTGATCCCTCCATCCAAAGAAGGTCAGTTACCGATAATTTTTGGTAGAACCCAACCACGGGGACCTATAACCACAGATTCAAGTTCAGATTCAGATACTCCACAGTTCTTCCATTACGCGCGGCCGGCGCGCCATATTATGAAGAAAATGGGATACGACTTGAAGCATGGAGCGGGCCTGAATTTTGGAAAAGGAACACGCAGTTTGATGCGTAACTTTGTGCCAAAAGGGAAACCTGCAAACTACTATGATAATACACGCAGGGGGTTGGGATACGTTACACCCACATCGCCAGCAACGGTTCAATGCAAAGATGACGAACCAATCCCATCACATTCAGTCTCATCCTCCGAATGGGACTCAGATGTCAGTGTGGGAATGATGTTCGAAAAGCTCACCGTTAATATGACTTCAAGCAGTCAATTGGAGCCCACAGGAGCTGTTGATGAGGAACCATGGGCCCAGTACTTGGACCTCCAATGGGAAAAGCGATTCGAACTGCGCGAGCCACCTACTGAAGACAAGGTGATGCAGGTCAACTTGGGTAGTCAAGACCACCCTAAGCCCATCTTTATAAGTGAAAGCTTATCACTTACAGAAAAGGAAGAATTGATAACACTCGTAAAGGAGTATATAGATGTCTTCGCATGGAGCTAGAAGATATGCCTGGACTCGATCCACAAGTCGCCATGCACCGTCTGAACATCAAGCCCGACGCCAAGCCGGTTAAGCAGCAACAACGTTGGTTTTGCCCGAACGTTATGGAGGCTATTGAAGTCGAAGTTCACAAGCTCATTGCATGTGGCTTCATACAGGAGGAACAACATCCAGATTGGATTGCTAATATCGTTCCCGTCCTCAAGAAGAACGGGAAAATACGGATCTGCATTGACTACCGTGATCTCAATACGGCTTGTCCTAAAGACGAATTCCCGCTGCCCATCACAGATGTCATGATTGACAATACCTGTGGATTCGAAAGAATGTCTTTCATGGACGGCTTTTCAGGGTACAATCAGATCAAAATGTACCCCGACGACGAGAAGCATACCTCATTCCGAACACCCTTGGGGGTATACTGCTACACCGTAATGCCCTTCGGGCTAAAGAACGCCGGAGCAACCTATCAGCGGGCAACGAGTACAATCTTCCGCGATCATCTCCGAAAGACGGTAGAATGCTATGTCGACGACATTGTTGTCAAAAGCCGCAACAAGGATGACCATCTTCATGACTTGAGAACGATGTTCGATATAATGCGGGCTCATCAACTGAAAATGAACTCGACAAAATCCTTCTTGGGAGTGTCAAGTGGCAAGTTCCTCGGGTTTATTGTTACGTCAAAAGGGATTCATCTTGACCCAGACAAAGTCAAGGCCATTCAAAGCATGCATCCACCGAGGAATCTCAAAGAGCTTAGAGGCCTGCAAGGAAGATTGGCGTATATCAGAAGGTTCATCGCAAACCTTTCAGGTCGTTGTCAGTCGTTCACCCGACTCATGAAAAAGGGTGCTTCCTTCGTATGGGATCAAGCTTGTCAAGAAGCTTATGAAGACATCAAGAGATACCTCACGAAGCCTCCAGTCTTAGTAGCCCCTACATCAGGGAAGCCATTCTTGCTTTATGTAAAAGCTATGGACTATTCTCTCGGTGCCCTCCTCGCTCAAAAGGACGACAATGGTCACGAGCAAGCCATTTATTATCTAAGCAGGACTCTCGTAGGAGCAGAATCTCGCTACAATCCTATCGAGAAAGAGTGTTTAGCTCTTGTCTTTACTGTTCAGAAGACACGACATTATTTGGTCGGCCAAACCATACATGTCATCTCCAGAGTTAATCCTTTGCGCCTTCTCATGATAAAGCCGGGATCATTGAATTCAAGATTTGCTAAATGGGCACTTCTTTTGTCTCAATACGACAAGATCTTTACCCCTCAGAAGGCGGTTAAAGGCCAGTCCCTTGCAGAGTTCTTGGCCGCTCATACAGTTTCGAAACATTCAAAACTTCACGAGGATATTCCAGATGAAGTCTTCGACTCCAGTGTAACCTTAGAGGAGAAAGTGTGGCAGATGTTCTTCCATGGAGCATCGCGAATGGGTCCCAAAGGCAAGATTATTGCCGGCGTGGTGGTTGTGTTCATCTCCCCACAGAATCATGTCCTTCCCAAAGCATTCTCCCTGACAGAGTCATGCTCCAACAATGTAGCAGAATATAATGCTCTGCTCATTGGTCTTCAGCTCGCCCATGGAATGGGGGTACGCTACCTTGAGGCTTACGGTGATTCAAAGCTGATTATCAATCAGGTTAAAGGCGAATATGAAGTTCGCCACGAGGATTTGGTGCCTTATTACCACACGGTCATCGAATTGATTAATCTTTTTGAAGGCTTCTATATCGGGCACGTATCTCGATCTCAAAATACCAAGGCCGACGCTCTTGCTGCATTAGCAACAACACTAGCCTTGCCAGCCGACACCGAGTATCACCTCACGGTGGCGACTCGACACCTTGTATGCTCTAAGCATATGTTAAGATCCCGAGAAGTCTATAATGTCTCCACGGATCTTGAGCCGAGAGATTGACGATTTCCTCTCATCTACTACGCTTTATATGGTCTGCTGCCAGACGATCCTAAAGAAGCGGCATCTATCAGACGAAGGTCTCTCCGTTTCTACTACGATCCAATTCTGAAGACACTTTATCGTCGTTCATATGACGGTGTCCTCCTCCGTTGCCTTTCTAGTTCAGAGGCGCAGGAAGTGCTTAAAGAAGCACATGATGGCATTTGCGGAGCTCATCAGCCAGGTCTAAAACTCAATGACAGGTTGCATAAGCTTGGATACTATTGGCCAACCATGATAGCCGATGCTATCCAATATGCACGAAGGTGTAAAGCATGACAGATTCATGTGGACTTCATACACCAGCCCCCGGAGTTGCTCCACCCAACTATTGCTTCGTGGCCATTCGAAGCATGGGGAATCGATGTCTAGGGCCAATCAGCCCCTCTTCGACAAAAGGACACCGGTTTATCCTGGCAATAACCGACTACTTTTCAAAGTGGGCGGAATCTATACCACTGGTTGAGGTCAAAACTTCTAACGTGGTTAATTTCATCAAACACTATGTCATCCATCGGTTTGGTGTCCCTAGGCGGATCATCCATGATAATGGTTCCCAATTCATAAGCCAAGTATTCTATCGGTTCTGCGATAAATACCGAATTCAGAATGTGGCTTCGACTGCCTATAATCCTGCTGCTAATGGTTTGGCGGAGGCATTCAATAAAACGATCATCAAGCTACTCAAGAAGTTCGTCTCCAAGAATAAGCGAGATTGGGACGAAAAGCTTGGTGAATGTCTTTGGGCATACCGAATCACGGTTCGAACACCGACAGGCAATACGCCTTTTTCCTTGGTATATGGGTGCGAAGCAGTCATCCTATTGGAAATCCAAACGCCATCATTGCGAGTCGCTCTGACCACTAAGATCACATCAGAGGACAATGATCGGTTGCGTCTTCAAGAGCTCGAAGCCCTAGATGAGAAGCGGCTACAAGCTCAGCAGCATATCGAGTTATATCAAGATCGAATCTCAAAAGCCTTCAATAAAAAGGTCAAACAAAGTCTTCCAGAAAGGAGATTTGGTTTTAGCCGTCAGATGACCGATGATTATGACGCATAAGACCAAAGGCAAATTTCAGCCTAAATGGGAAGGACCGTTTGTAATAGAAACAGTCTATTCAAACGGAGCATACCGCCTTATGACTTCAGATGGCGATTTACTCATGATGCCGGTCAATGGCAAGTTCTTAAAGAAGTATTATCCTTGATTAAGGATCCTTCTCATGATCAAGTTAACACTACACCTCTTATCAAGACCTTCATATCCAAGGTACATGCAAAGAGAGCCTTTCTCTTCCTCCAAGCGAGATCACACACCAGTAAGGAACCTGGCCATATACTGGTTCTCCCAAAAGAGAATCAAGGTTACACATACGCTAACCAAATGTTCCAACATCCTTAACGTTTAAGGATAGAGGAAAATGTTGGCCTTTAAGCCCAACATAAGTCCTCGACAACTCATCATGCTGAGGGGAATAGCATGGCTAGCCCAATTCAAATGGTAGTTGGTAAAGGCATATCAAACCCGTTGACAGCAAGGGATTTGCTAAAAATCCTAAGGGACCTGTTCTCATTTGATTCCCTCTCTAAAATCACTTACCAATTCTCGTCCATAGAATGATAAGACCACAGATACATTTCGCTGTTACGTTAACATTAAACCTATGACAGTGATTCCCGCGTTTTTCCCCGTGAAAACGAGACCTCCAAAATCACTTACCAATTCTCATCCATAGAATGGTAAGACCACATATATATTTCGCTGTTACGTTAACATTAAACCTATGACAGTGATTCTCTCGTTTCTACCAGTAAAAACGAGACCCTTCCGCAAATTCCATTACAAAAGACAAGTCTCAGCCTTGAGCCTGTTGACATCTACAAAAGACAGGTCTCACCCGTACCTGTTGACATCTACAAAAGACAGGTCTCGATACTTATTAACATTTATAAAAGATAAGTATCACTAACCTTGAGCTTGGTGGCGTCTCAATCGGTTATGTCATTGCGATCTCTGAACCAGCAGACAGCCAAGTCTCAATTTCGAGCTTGTTGACATTTACAAAAGACAAGTCTCAACCCCGAGCCCTGTTGACATTTACAAAAGACAGGTCTCGATACTTATTGACATTTACAAAAGATAAGTATCACCAACCTTGAGCTTGGTGGCGTCTCAATCAGTTATGTCATTGCGACCTCTGAACCAGCAGACAGCCAAGTCTCAATTTCGAGTTTGTTGACATTTACAAAAGACAAGTCTCAACCCCGAGCCCTGTTGACATTTACAAAAGACAGGTCTCGATACTTGTTGACATTTACAAAAGACAAGTATCACCAACTTTGTGCTTGGTGGCGTCTCAATCGGTTATGTCATTGCGACCTCTGAACCAGTAGACAGCCAAGTCTCAATCTCGATACTTGTTGACATTTACAAAAGACAAGTATTACCAACTTTGTGCTTGGTGGCGTCTCAATCGGTTATGTCATTGCGACCTCTGAACCAGTAGACAGCCAAGTCTCAATTTCGAGCTTGTTGACATTTACAAAAGACAAGTCTCACCCGTACCTGTTGACATCTACAAAAGACTGGTCTCACCCATACTTGTTGACATCTACAAAAGACAAGTATTACCCTTTTAGCCCCACAAAGGCTAATCTTGAGCTTGGTGGCTTCTCAACCGGTTACGTCAGTGCGACCTCTGAACCGATAGATAGCCAAGTCTCATTATTCAATCCAGCAAGGACTATGTTCTCAAGTGGCTGCAATACAACTTGGAAATAGCAGATAAAACAAGTCGGAGATTCGACAGGGAGTCAAAACAAAATTACTTTTATTGATTCCAAAAAAAGGAAGGGATACATGGAGGCACACATATTACAAGCTACGAGCGTACGCCATAAGATCTGATCCGTTCTTCAAAGAAGGCCAGCCTTGTCTCCCTATCATCGGCAGCCCTAACAAGTGCCTGCGACCTTAACTCAGCCTCGTTAAAATTTGCCGTCTGGGCCAAGCGAGCCTCGACCTAGGCCAAGGTTGCCCTTTGAGCCAACTCTTGCCGTGAAAGCTCATCACTCTGAGCCTTGAGTTGCTCAAGCCACACAATCTCTTCAAAACGTACAGGTTCAGCCTTGGATAAGAGAAGATTTTCCTTCCTGATCATCTCCTTGGCCTTTTCAAGTTTATCTTCAGCGTCAAGAAGAGCACTGCTAGAAGCATCGATAGCGTCCCCGAGCTCTATCTTCCTTATCTCCAAGGATTTCAAGTCCGAAGAAATAGCCTTAGCGGCTTCCTGAGCGGCGAGATGGGCTTCATGCATTTGAGCGATAAGGTGCGCAAGCTGCTCATTGACCGAAGACTCCCGGTCCGAACGGCTGAGACGACGCCATTCTTCTACGTCCCTCTCAAATTGGTCTACCAGAAGCTCTAATGCAGCGGCCTGCTTATCCCCTCCAAAGTCCCAGATATTCTCAATATTTCAGGAGAGGACTACCTTTAGAGCAGAAAATGAGGTAGTCGAGCCTTTCAAAATCAAATTGATGGACCGCCTAAAGCGCCTTCCCGAGAAGCGCTGATTCAGCCCCACTAAGGGCTAACTTCGCCACGAGTCAAATGCGGACTTCGCACAATACATCAATGACTTCGCCAACAGGATTGCCTTAGTTTCGCTGAAGGCATAGGCCGAACTTCGCAGATATGCTAGCTTCGCTGGAAGCTCGTTCCTGTTTCAGATGGAATCCTATCTTCAACTTCGTATGAAGTCTAACTCCGCTAGCCGAATTCAGAATGAAGGCAAAGTAAAAATCAGATGAGCAGAAACTGAACTTTTATTAATTTAAAAGGGAAGCTACATTCATGATACTACTACATCAAGGTTGTCTTTCATACAACATAGTCATTTGCTCAGAAGGCATACAAGTGGTCCTATCTACATCCAAGCCAAACCAACTGGACACGAAAGGCCTTCCTTCTGCACAAGGCCGTAATCCTTCACATAATGGCAGATGGTGCCATCAGGACAGATTGTGCCACCAGGACAGATTGTGCCACCAGGAAGCTAAACCTTCCGTAATTAAAATTGACAAAGGACTGATCACCACCAGCAGGTTGGATCTTCTTTGATGAAAATTGGCAATGGGAAGATCCGCGACCTTACAGGTGACGTCCGCTTTCCTGAAGTGGATCATCTCGGATAAGCGACTACCAGCCTCGCCTCGAAGTGGATCATCTCGGATAAGCGACTGCCAATAGCCTCTGGGACACACATCAGCTGCCCCAGTTTGTTCCTCCTCCTTAAAAGTAAAGCTTCAACTAGGGAAGCATAAGAAAACTTTTCGGTCTCTTTCATCAAGTCACAAGATTGGCGAACATTGCTTACTGCAATGCAAACTGAAACAAGTTAGCAGTTAAACACCGGAGAAGCTGCAAAAGCGCTAAGTCAAATTCTTGGGGGCGAAGCAATCCGATTTCAGTTAAAGCAGAGGATAGCCTCGCTTGCACAGTGATGATGGGCTAGCTCAGCAAATGCCAAGTCCTAGCCTCGCCTATATGGTTAAGCCAGACTGATCCTATGGGACACAGTCTTCGCCCCACCTATATAGCAAGACTAGCTCAACTTTGAAGAAACTAAGTCCCAAGTTCTGCCTGTGTAGCGAACTTAACATACAGTGATTTTTCTCTGATTAAGTCAAGGTGATAGCTTCGCTGGGAAGCTATGCTGAAATCCTTCTCTGCAGATCAGCTAAGTGGAGAACAAGGGAAATCAATCCCTGAGGCAGCCGTTAAAACTAAGTTAAGGGAGATGAACTCCCTAAAAGTTTATTGGTAAAGTCTCTGATGATCGAGACTTACCGGTCCTTGGCCGGATAATGACCAGATGGGCACTCCCACTACTTCAGAGGTCTGAGTATCTCTCTCAACCAAGAGAAGAGGAGAAGAGCAGATGACTTCTCTTCAGAAGACCTCAAGTGTCCTATTTATAGGCCCCATGGCCTGAGCACTGCCGCCTCAAGCGTGGAAGCACGAGCACATTTAGGGCATTTATTGCGCCTTGAGAAAAGGAACGGTTTCCCTTGGAACCGTACAAAGGAAGAAGCGTCTCCCTCATAAAGGCATTTATGGCGCCTTGAAGAAAGGGAATATCCTCCCTCGAAATGCACAAGAGGAGAATATCTCCCTCGATCAGTGCGATAGAAGAAGTAATCCTTCTCGTAATCGGCCCACGATAGTTGTCCTTGGGAAAGCAACAGATGTTCCAGAGCGAACTTACCTAGCCGCAAAGCTACCCAGACGCGAATCGACATGATTCCTCGGCGAATCTACATCCCAAAGCAGGATTCAACGCGAAGCTGAACTCAATCATCATAGCGACATTCATACTCCACATACCACCAATCAAAGCAGTTCAAAGTATTTCAAAGTCTGAACCATCGCAGACTTTTGAAAACTTTGAAGGGGGTCTTGTTGACACTTAAAAAAGACAAGATTCTTATTGGTCCGAACAATGTCTAAACTTGTTGACATTTATAAAAGACAAGTGACAGACGAGCTGAAGACCAGTTTTCACCCGTCTCCGAGGGACAGGGAAGCAACTTGGACTCCACTGATCCAGCAAGCAGACAGTGAACCCGAATTATTTCTAAACAGACCTCAGCAGGTCTAAAGATGCTAGCACTTAGCATTACATGAGCCCAAAGGGATAGCCTCTCCTGAGAGGCTAAGATCATTCAACTTCACATTTAAGCCATTTACAGCTCCGCCAGGAAATTAACTCATAGCTTCGCTTGAACTGCTGAAGCGTAACTCCGCAGAGAGAGTTAGCTTTGCCTGAAGCCATGTGCAACTGCGCAGAAAGGGTATATGATAGCTTCGCAACAGATGACATCTAGCTCCGTCGAAGAAGCTTTCCTCTGACTTCGCCAGATACTGCCTCCAGCACCGCTGCGGGCAGCGCCGCTGCTGGTCTGCTATGGTCAACCCTTGACCAATCAAATATCCAGATGAGATCAAATCTAATCAGGATTGAGATCAAATCTAATCAAGATCAAATCTGAGATCAAATTTGGCAGTTGATTGCCACAATCTCTTGACTCTTCTAAAACGAGTAAGAGGATCAGGAAAAATCTTCCAATTATATGAAAATGATCAAAATAGATCAAGAGGATCAACCGACCTGCTACTTCTAGCTTCGCAGAAGCTGATCCTAACCTCGCAGCAAGGCTACTTTTCAGATTTAAACAGAGTTGATTCAATCTGTTTCCATATTTTCAAGGGACAATTATACTCCTGTTCTCTCTATAAATAGAGGACCACCTCCAGAAGAAGAAGGACACACGCGATACGCTCGAGAGAGGACTCCACAAGCAGAGACTTCTTCACGACGCACCGTGCGCGCAAAAATTCAAAGACTTTTAGAGAATTACTTCTCTAATCAGGGTGCTGATACCGTAATACCTTCTTCTCAAGGAATCTCCGGAACCAGGCGAGAAGCGAGAAGGAATTCCTAATTGAAGGCGGTTTTGAGAAGTAGCAAGAGGGTTCTACCAACCTTCTGTTCTCTGATTCCCCGAACCAGGCGAGAAGGGAATCTCATCGCTCGCATCGTCAAAGGGACAAAGTGGTCGCGCGCTGACCAGATCCTATCGGCACACTTCTCCAGAATCTCTGAGGAGATCTACTTGTAATCTTTTAGAATACTTATAATTTAGCTCCTCAACCCTTTTTTTGTAAGTTTTCCCCTTTGCAAATCAATGGAAAACAAACATGATCTTCTTGTTTTCAGGGTCCCACAACCTGTAGCCATTCCTTTTGACACCCAAAAACACAAACCTCTTTGCTCGCAGATTCACCGTGCCATTCTTGGCACTGAAGTAGGTCGGACTTCCAAAGTCCCGTAGCCAACCATGATCTTGAGTAGCTTTCCTAGACCAAATTTTCAATGGAGCTTTACCTCCTATCGCAATCAATCTATTCATAAGATGACTAGCATATACAATCGCCTCAGCCCAAAACGTTTGTCTAATCCTGCATTAGACAACAACCACCGAACCTTCTCTAGCAAGAAACGGTTTACTTCCTTAGCTAACCCATTTATACCTTTTGTGAAGTGAGTACAAATACCATTATTCTGGTCAAATCGTAGGAATTGGTACATGTCTCTTTCAACATTACCAAACTGTAGCTCCTTGATCTTCCTACCTATCTGCTTCTCCATTCTTCCTCTCCACTTTACCAACATATCTAGGGCTTCAATCCTTTGTCTCATGGGATATATCCAACAATGTCTAGATAAACTATCAACAAAAGAGACAAAGTACCTGTGACCTCCAAGCGATGCAGTCTTAGCAGATCCCCAAATGCTTACGTGAACACAATCAAGAAGACCTTCTGAGCGGTAAGTGCTGGTGCTGAATTTCACCTTCTTCTTGTTCAGAAGCTTTGTTCACCTTCCAACTTGCAGGTAGCAGCACCTTCCAACGATCCCTTCTTTACAGGAGCTCGCAAAGACCTTTCACCTCCATGTTCAACCTTTACCTGTCAGACCTCCTTGCAACCATCATCTGAAGAAGTAGAAGTCTCCACCTGACCTATAACCGTACTACCCTTCAAGTAGTAGAGATTGTCCCAGCGGACGCCCTTCATCATCACCATCGAGCCTTTGATCATCTTGAGAACACCATCTCGAACAGATATCACCAGACCCAATGCTTCCAAAGCACCAACAGAGATAAGATTCCTTTTGAGTTGTAGTACATACCTCACCTCCTTTAATTCTCGTACTATCTCATCATCCTTCTTGATACGGACTGTACCCATCCCTTCTATATTACAAGAATGTTCATCTCCCATAACCGCGTAACATCCATCCAGCTTCTCAAAGCTAGAAAACCAGGCCCTGTTCAGGCACACATGATAGGTGGCTCCACTATCCAAGATCCACTCAGCATTATCTGAGTTACAAATAGTAGGGGTAGTAATAGAGAGAGAATACCGATGAGTCCGAGTCTGATCCATCTGCCTTTGAGGTACTGCCTTGAGTATTGACCACCTTTGCAAGATTTGCCTCAGTCTTAGACTCTACCTTCTTACCTTTGGCCTTCGGACATTCAGCTTACCAGTGTCTTAGTTCCTTGCACAAGGCACACTGATTCTTCTTCAGATTTCTGAAGCCTAATTTGGACTTTAATCTCCCCCGATCGTCTCTTCTCTTCCTATTGGAACTTCTGCCTCTTGCCTCCAATGCCCCTGCTGTTGTGCTTCCCGAAGAAGACAGTCGGTCCTGTCTCCTTACTTCATAACTCACGAGTGCAGCAGACACCTCATCGTAGTTAAGGGATTGTTTACCATTGAGAAAAGTAAGAGTAAAGGCCTCATACTCTTCCCTAGGAAGAGAGTTTAAAAGAATTACCACCTTATCCTTTTCACTAGTCTCTACATCCACATTAACTAGATCTGTAAGAAGCTTCGCATAGCGGTTCAAGTGTTCATTAACGGAGCATCCTCTTTGCATCTGAAACCCATAGAGCTTACTCTTCAACTGCAATCGCGATTCTATGCTCTTCGTCAGATACTTCCTTTTCAGGATCTCCCACAACTGCCTCGCAGATGTCTCATGCAACATCTGATACTTGATGTCTTGTGTCAGACAAGACCTGATCAAGCCACACGCTGAATGGTTCATCTTGTCCCAATCTTCTTTCGTCATTGATGCACGCTTCTTCTCCAACCGTAGAGTGTCTTCGAGGTTTGATGCCGTCAGCGCATCCATAACCTCACACCTCCACATACCAAAGTTGTTCGTCCCGTTGAACTTCACCACATCAATCCTTGGATGTGGATTCATCGATCTCATCGATGTACTTTCTCCAGCCATCTTCTCAACTGATTCCTCAAAGCAATATGGAAACAAACGGAGTTAGATAAAATAAACTAGATAAAAACAGGATCTTTACCTCCACGCGAAACCCTCGAAGAGTTTCCGAAGCAATCTACTCCAACTTGATTCCTCGAGCAATCTTCACACGCTGTTCTTAGATCGATACACGATCCTACAAACAGTCCCAACTCTGATCCGAGATCGGCACACGATCTCCGTCAATCAGCAACAGATGCCCTTGAATCAACAGATGATCCCACATCGAACCTGGGATGCTCTGATACCACTTGTTGTGCGCAGCAGGGTCAGAAGAAAAAACACAATAACAACCCTTGAGGAATCTGCCCTCCTAGCGGAGACTTGAAGCAACCGAAGAAACAATCAACACAACAGGAACAATAACCAATAGAGAAAAAACGCACAAATTTAACGAGGTTCGGCCAACGTGCCTACGTCCTCGGGGCAGGGGGAGAGAGATATTTATTGATTCAATAATCAATATAACTAATACAAGAGAGAAACTTGAGGGAGGCAAGGGATTCTTAGTCATACAATACATGAGGCCTCTAGCCTCTATTTATAGCCACATAGTCCCTGAATTTATGAAAACTCAGGTTGGATCCAATCCCATCCAGAAAAGGAATTCGAATTCTAAAAGGAAAGTCCAGCCGCGCCTGTCGGTCGACCGGCCGGTCGACTGACCCATGCTACGGTCGACCGACCCCGTCGACCGTGCCTACCTGAGAGCAGAGCCACTTCAGTCGGTCGACCGGGGCCGGTCGACCGCTCCTTCCTGTGCACGCCCGTGCACGTCAGTCGACCGAGCCGGTCGACCGGCCTCCTCCACCGGTCGACCGGGAGATCGACCGGGAGCACCTCTGGCCTGCTCCATGCGCCGTTTCTTGCTCCTTTGTCGTCCGATCTCTGTGCTACCTCCTTCCATCTCTTCTATCTTCTTTCTCCCATAAATTCCCCACCACATAGGGAAAAAAAGAGAGACAAAGAAACAAGTGGCGTTAATTTGTAATTTTGTTTTTTTCATTGTTTTGGGTAAATATTGTAGGAAACTCTCTTGTTCTATCATTATTTTATAGAAATAGCGAGTTTTTTTACTCATGTCAATAGAAGAGAAATGTTTTTATAAAACTATAATAATACAGAGTTTTTCTACAGTTCTTTTTCAGTTAGCTGGTACGTGTTGTAACATAAAATCAACATACAAAGTGTCTGCGTTTTTATGTACTAACATCCCTTGGATGAAGTCGAAAGAGACTTGTACAGTACGTAGTGGTGCATGAATCATTCTCTTAAATTGATAAACTTAGTTTCATTTGAACATATATATCTTATCAAGAATATAATAATTGGCGCCCAGACCAATGCATGCATGATGCCTGCATCTTCACTCCTATATAAATGAACCTAGCTCCCAGCTGTCTGATTAGCATTGCAACTTGCAAAAGCTTAGGGCCTGTTTATTTTCCAAAAGAGAGAGAGAAGAGAGAGGAGAAAGAAAGAACAATTAAAGAGGGAAAGAGCTTCTTCCCCTCTTCTGCTCTTGATGTTTGACTGTAGAAGAAAGGAAGAGAGAAGAGAGGGAAAAATTAAAAAAAAGAAAAAATCCCCACCACCGGTTCTCTCTCTCCTCTCCCCTATCTCTATCTCTTCTTGATCCTCGAGCTTCGTTGCTTCTTCTGACAATCTTTGAGGGGAAGATATCTTTTTCTCTTCCGCCAGATTAGATGCCAGCTGGATAAAGAGAGCTCTCTTCCTCCAGCAAACCAATAGGGAGAAAAGAAGAAAATTCTCTCTACTTCTGTCTTCCTCTTAAATGTTGCAAAACATGCCCTTAATTAGCTCCAATCAAAGAAGAAGAAGAAAAAGAAGAAGAGGATGATAATGATGATGATGAGACCCCTCCTCCATCTCCTACTACTCCTCTTCCTCTTATATTTAGCCTCCCTCTGCCTCTCCACCGACCTGATCAGTACTGATCCCATTAAGGTCAACCATTCATGCATCAAAATTTTTTTGTACATGCGCACACATACATTTTTCTCTTAATTGATTATTAAGTAATTTCTCTTAAATATTTTTACTTATATATATAGGTTTTATTTTTGTGTCGGTTGTTGTCGTTGCTGCTGCATATTGCATGTAGGATGATTACTGCGCGATGTACACGGTGCTCATCAAGACCGGGACAAAAAAGGATGCAGACACCAACATCACCATCTGTCAAAAACTCACAGAACCGGCCCGCGGATTGGCATAAGAAATCTCAATGAGCAACCTGGAAACGGCCAAGGTCATGGAACCGTGCCCAAAAAAATTCATTTTTCGCTTCCAATTTGGGATGAGACCCTGTGATATGATGACGAAAAAAACTCTCTCTCTCTCTCTCTCTCTCTCTCTCTCTGATGAAGTGTTATTCAGGTGCAAATTTAACGTGTATTTAAAAAATAGATTTAAAGTAAAAATATCTCTATCACAAAAACTCAAGTTTCGACTCATTCAAAAGGACACTCAACGTATAAGACCGTGTTAAAATTTAAATAGAGCGTGTTAAAATTTAAATACCTTAATTTTCACCATAACTTCAGAATTTTAACACTTAATAATTTCAACTCAAAATTTCTAACACTAATCTAACTCAAACACAAGCATTTACATGACAAGTGGGCGGACATATAATTATGAGAGGAAGGTCCCGCAAGTCCTGCTCGATCTTGTGTTAGATTTGACTTTGTAAATTTGAGTTAGAAAATCATTATTCAATAATAACCAACAATCCCTAATCCATTCTCGCCCCCAAGTCTCTTCCTAAATTTAGACAAATCTCCAACCCAGGCGCATTGTCACAACCTCCCACTCAATGCTCTCAATCTCATAAACCTATAAATTGGGCCTCCCACCCACCCTCTTTGTCATCATTCCTCCAAAGATCTCACGCTTGAAGTCTTCAAAGATACCCGAAATCTCCCTTTCTCGCTCGATCAGGCGGGAATCCATGGGTGCATGTGAAAGCAGACCTAAGACACTGGAGAACGATGCTCCCATGGAGATCCCAACAGAAGAAGAGACCCCAGTTGCCACCTCTGAGGTGACAACGACAGAAGCTAGTGCCACCACTGAGGTAATTCATGTATTCTCTTTTCTATTCTACGATAATTTTATACGTTAGTTTATGTTGTATGAGTATGAGCTTAAACTGCATGACGAATAAGATAGATCTTAGCATATTTATGTACAAAATGTTGACAAATTATGATTTTAAGTGCAGGTGACAGAGTCGAGCGAGAGTATGGAAGAGAAGACAGAAGAAAAGGAGGCCCATTTTGATATATCTCAGGTAGAGGAGTCCAAGGTTGAGGAGGAGATTGTATCCTATGGCAAAACCAAGGGAAAGAAAACAGAGGAAGCGGCCAGTACAGAAAGGGCAACTGAAAACATTGACGAGGAGAGCGAGGAGAAACTTGTTGCGGAGAACGAAATAGCTGAGCCTGCAAAGAAGAAGGAAATTGTCGAGGCTCAACCAACATAAGCATTAGAGATGTAATAGAAATTTTGTGGGCTAATGGGAAAATGCATGCAACATGTTTTTTGGCGAAAAGATGGATGCAAAATTGTAGCAACTTCTCTCATACCTTAGAAATAAGCTATAATGGTTTATTTGTCATAAATTGGCCAGTGCTTAAATTCCAACGCAACAAATGTGCCCTGTACACAATATATATATATATATATATATATATATATATACACACGCGCACACACACACACACACACACACACATATACATACACATACACATATACATATACATACACATATACATACATATATATATATATATATATATATATATATATATATATATATATATAGGGAGCTGATCCTCTAAGAACGGCTCTCACGGATTTCTGTGAGAACTTTCACGTGGGTCGTCGGATCTGATAGATCAAATCAAATAAAACTAGATCAAATCAAATAAAAATAAATCAAATAAAATGTGATACAATGATTGGGTGTTTTGATCAACATTCTGTATTATTGCAATCCAATGATTAACTCATTTGTGCTACCCCTCCCTCTCAAGGAGAAGGTTTCAAGTTTAATCCCCGTAGTTGTCGAATCGGAGATTTAACTGGATAATAATTAGTGATGAGTGTATGTAAGTTAGTGGGTAATCTCTATCATGTTTCTCCCAAAAAAAAAGTTTGAACTGTTAGAGTAGAACATTAGGGTCTTTAACCATGCTTAAATTGCTTAGAAAATACCTCACTAGACTTGGTCCACACTAGCTGATTGGAAAGCCTAATTAGAGATTCCCCTTCTGCGCATGATCGGCCCTGCACCCGTGTCTCAGGTTCTTGCTTAAATGATCCCACTACCCTTCTACTCGCCATGTATAGAATTTTTTTTTGGTAGTAAATCTACCAACGTCGGGTTCGAACTGAGGACTATTGGGGAGCAAACTCTGGGCCTGCTCAGTGGCTGACGTTAACTAGTAGAGTATTTGGAGCATTGTTTTAATAATCGCATGCCATGAGATTCCATGGTTGTTAGAAAGCGAGGTTGCTACCAATTGCAGTTCACCTATAATAAGAATGTACTTAATCATATATGTGGTTGGGGTGGATCCATATAGTGTTGGTTATAAACTGTGCTATTTCTTAAAACATGCAAATTAATTTCTTGAAAAAACAAATTAAATTAACTTACTAACATGCTGATACAAAAAATAAAATGGAATTAAGAAGCAAGAATGTAAATAATCTGGTTTGGGGAATGCAGTCGCTGAATCGCTGCCCTAAAGGATCTAAAGCCGTCTCTTTATCCAAGTGCTCGGGGGGTCCACTCCGAGATCACTCCAAGTCCAAGTACTCGGGAATGATTATGAGGTCAACTGCGTGGGAATTATTTCGAGTTCAGGTACTCGGGTCACTTCACTTACAAGCTTAGAGTTAGCTCCGAAAGACAAAAAATAATTTTCAAAATATAACAGGTCCAAGTACCCCTTAAATGAAACTGCATTCGTGTTCATAGGTCTTGGTTGCGTGCCACCCAAACCCGAACCCGATCCAGTCTAGTTCAACGCGTGTGCGCGCATGTGAGGAGTGTGGCTCATGGCATACTCATAACAGTAGACAATGGAAGAGTTGGTATATAAACCACCCAACTTTTATTTGTCTATCTAATATGGGACTAAAAAACAAAGGCAAATGAGGGAAACTCAAGGTTTCCCTCCAAAACCAAATACACATCCAACAACCCCCCTGCCCACAAAAAGCTTAAGTTTCAGGAAAGACAAAAGAAATCAATATGATATAAGCAAATCATAAACTATAAATAAGAGTAAAATTTGGACAACATCATACTATGGATTCGGGGTCGATAGCTTGCGCCTTGAATCTACCCTTAGTTATTTTCATCGCCACCTGAGAGATAAAATGGACTATGCCTTGAATTAGCCCTTTTTAACCAGATATTGATGAAAGAAACACACAGTAAGTCTCTATCTATTGAGCGAGCAGATTGAGCGATAAGACCATGCTCAGAATAACTGACTTATGAGAAGTTTCTAGAGGTCATCCTACCCCAACCGCGGCCATCACGGTTCCTCTCACAAAGGTAAGCTTCCAAGAGTACTACAGCTGGAGCTTATACCCTCCACACTTTATGCGTCGGACTTATTAAGAGTTTAACTCCGCCTTACCAAGCTGTATTATAAGATCATCTTCATAAAGAAAGGGGCAGTAGCTACAATGTTATATATTAGATATAAACATATTTGGTCGATGTTCGATACGAGTATCATTAGTCCAGCTTGTTATCACATTGAACCTCTATCATGGAATTAACTCCCGATCAAGTAGATTGGGTTACCACTGTTGTGAACTCTACTATAGGTTTGACCCATCTCCTTGATGATTTTAGTACTATATTCCTAGAAAGACCCTTAATCAACGTGTCAGCAAGATTCTTTCTAGACTTTACAAAGTTCAGAATCACAATTTTGCCCAATAGCTGCTGTACAAACCTGTGTCTGATCTGAATATGTCTATTCATCTTCTTATTAGTATTCTCTTGCTTTAGAATCTCAATAGTGGATCTCGAATCAGTATGAACTGAGATTGAAAGTATGGGTCTAGGCACGATATAAAATTTAGACAGAAAATCTTTTAACCATTCAGCTTCCAAGCAAGTAGTGTTTAGAGCAATTAGCTCAGACTTCATAGTGCTCCTAATAATCACTATTTGTTTATAAGATTTCCAGGACACAGCAGCACCACCAAACATAAATATATATCCGGTAATAGAATTAATATTGTAAGAGTCAATGACCCAGTTAGCATCACTATACTATTTTATGACATCAGGATATCTAGTGTAAGTCAGACAATAGTCAAGTGTGCCTCTAAGATATCTGAAAACTCTCTCTAGTACAATCCAGTATTCTCTGTTAGGGTTATTTGTGCATCTACTTAATCTACCTACTGCATAAGAGATGTCAAATCTAGTCCTGTTGGAAATATAAAGAAATGAATTTATCAATTGAGAGTATTCCAGCTGAGATACAGGCTCACCCGTATTCTTATTCAAAGCAATTGAAGAATTATAAGGTGTAGAAATAGGCTTAGAGTCATAAAAATTAAATTTGTGAAGCATTCTTTCAATGCTATGAGATAAACTCAATGAAATTCTATCAGGAATTCTGGATATTTTTATTCTCAATATCATATCAGCAAGACCTAAATTCTTCATATCAAAGTTTAGGGAGAGATAATCTTATATCTTTTGGATTGAATCAAGAGAAGTATCAAATATAAGAATGTCATCCACATAGAGACAAAGAATAACATAATCATTATCAAAGTTCTTGGAATAAATGCATTTATCATACTTATGGATAATGAATCCAAAATGTGCAATGACTTTATTGAACTTTTGGTGTCATTATTTAGGTGCTTATTTTAGACCAAACAATGACTTCACAAGTTTGCGCACTTTGTTTTCTTGTCCCTTAACTATGAATCCTTCTGACTGGTCCATATAAATCTCTTCTTCGAGATCGCCATTAAGGAAAGTAGTCTTTACATCCATTTGATGTATAAACATGTTATAAATTGCTGCAAGTGCAAGAAGGATATTGACGGAAGAGATTCTGGCAACAGGAGAATAGGTGTCAAAAAAATCAATATCTTTTTGTTGGGTGAAACCCTTAGCAACTAATCTAGCTTTAAATCTGTCAATGGTGCCATCGGGTCAGAGTTTTATCTTAAAGATCCATTTACAATTTGCAAATTTGCATCCTGAAAGAAGATCAGTGAGAATTCAAATATTATTCTCCATCATGAACTTGATCTCACTGTCAATAGCTTCTTTCCAGAAAGGAGATGTACAAGAGTCTATTGCTTTCTTGAATGTGCTAGGATCACCTTATACAAGATAGGTAAAGAAGTCTTCACTAAAAGATATGAGAGTCCTAGTTCTTTTGCTCCTTCTAAGTTTAAAATCAGTGGTAGGAGTAGAACTAGATGAAGGGATATCAGAGATAGAAGGAGTACAAGAAGAATCACTATCGATTCTTGATTTGAAAGGAAAGATGTTTTCAAAATAGATAACATCCCTAACTTTAATGATGGTGTTGTTGGATGGTTCACAGATCTCAGAGTTAACCACTAGAATTCAATTAATATTGCTATCTAGTGTATATTTGATAAAGATAGCATCAACTGTCTTAGGGCCGATTTTTTTTCAGTTCCGATATTGAAACCTTAGCCAGACAACTCGAGACTTTGAAGAATTGAATATTAGGTGTTCTCTCTTTCCAACATTCATAAGGAGTAATGTCGGAGTCTCTTTGGGAAACCCTATTGAGGATGAAATAGGCTGAAAGGAGAGCTTCTCCTAAAAGTTCTCGAGTACGCCTGAGCTGAGTAAGATGCAGTTTACCATATCAATCAGTGTTCTATTCTTTTATTCAAGTACACCATTTGATTGAGGTGTGTAGAGAGTAGTTACCCCATGAAAAATGTCGTGCTCTTGACAGAATCTTGTCATATAATTTGAGGTATACTCCTCCAATGATTAGATCTTAGGATCTTGATCTTTCTCTCAAGTTAATTCTCAGATTCAGCTTTATATACCTTGAACTAATCGAGAACTTCATCCTTAAATTTGAAAAGATAGGTGTAACAAAATTTATAATAGTCATCAATGAGTGTCACAAAATATCTTCTATCATCTCAAGTGAGAACTCTGTTTCAGTCACACATCACTATGAATAAGCATGAGGGGTTCACAATTTCTTGTGATAAAGTTGTTCGGATATATTTGCCTTGAACACATATTTCACATCTAGAAGATGAGTCAAAAGAAGATTTAGAAATGAGATTCAGGTTAATCATTTTCTTGATAAAATTGAAGTTGACATGTCCTAATCTACCAAGCCAGATATCATAAGACTCAATGTTCAAAGTAACAGGAATAGAAGGTTTATTATCAGAAGGATTGATTACATTGAGTAGGAAAAGCCATCACAAACAAAATCTTTTTCAAAGAAAACATTTGACTTGAAGATTACAAATTTATTGAATTCATTGACAATCCTATAGCCAGCTCTAAGAAGAGATGATTCGCTTATCAGATTTTTTCGAAGTGTGAGTACATGCAGGATATCTTGAAGAGTCAAAACTTTTCTGAAGGTCATTCTTAGATCAATGCATCCAGTTCTCTTTATCTCTCTAGTAGAGTCATCTGCTAGGTCCACGCTTCTTCCATATTATTTCTTATAGGAATTAAAGTAGGAGCGATCAGTATAGATATGAATATTAGTTTCTGAGTCAACCATTAAACCGAGAAGAAAGTGATTGAATTGACAATAGAAAGAGAGGAATCTAACCTATAAGAGTTAGAGTTTAGTCCACCATGTTGACCTTGGCTTTCAGTTCAAACTTGGGTTTGAAGTTTTGCCTATGTTGGTCTTCTATGCGAACTACTTTAAGGGCTTGAACAAGGATAAGGTCATCTTACTTGTGATGGAGGTGTCCAACAAAAGCTGATCAGAAAAGACAGAGTTTATCAATGAGACAAGACACTTTGTAATCGTCAGAGAATTGGTTCCCTTTCGATTGAAAGCGACAGATAAAATCTTGAAATTCATGAAGTTGATCATTGATAGGTTTGTTATCAGACATCATGAATTTATTAAAGGAAGAGAGGGTGATCTTTTGATTTCAGCATCATCAAGACCATATTCTTCCTCAAGTGTGTCTATTGTTCTTTGGTACTCTTATATTCATAATATATGTCATATAGACTATCAGAGAGTGCATTAAGAATTCTATAGAGACAATGATAGTCAATCTTCTCGGGTTTCAAATAGAAGTATCAGGAAAGAGTCGAAGGAGTTTTAGTAGGTGAGATTGTGCAGGTGATGGTTTAGGAGAAGGTGTAGGAATTGAATCATCAATAGCTGAAATAAGTCCTAAAGTAGTCAACCAATACTCCATCTGATTTGCCCACCTCTTAAAATACGTGCCAGTGACTGGCCATAGTTACAGGAGAAAGCTACTGAATTCTGTATTCCAAATTATTGAGGATGTCAGAATTCAATTTAGTAGGTAGATTAAAATAAAATTCTAGTATGATAATGTGACAAGAGATCTAACAAGATAAAATAATTATAACTAGAATAAAACAGTGAGCAGTTCAAAAATTAAAGAATTATTTCAGATTAATTCCTAAATTAATCTAGTATTAAAATACACTACCGGTTATGACAAAGAATTGAACAATTTAGAGCATGCAAGTAGTGAAGTATTATATATTTATGCAAAGTAGAAACAGGTTATAGCATGAAAATAAGAAATAACAATTTAAATAATTTTGATCCTTTCATTTGTTGGTTGTAAACTGTGCTATTTCCTAAAATATGCAAATTAATTTCTTGACAAAATAAATTAAATTAACCTCCTTACATTCTGCTACAAAAATTAAAACGGAATTAAGAAGAAAGAATGTAAATAATCTCGCATGAAGAATGGAGTCACGTAATCGCTGCCCTAAAAGATCAAAAGCCCGTCTCCTTACCCAGACGTTGGTTTGATTTTGTCCAGTAGCGATAAAAGAATCTCTGAAATCATTAGCACTCCGTCTAAGACAGTTGGCAGAGCCTCTTGCTCAGACAATTACCCAAAAAATGAAGTAAAACTTGAAGAAATATGAAAGTGGGAGAAAATGAATATAGATGTAAATCTCAAATTTTCGTGTGTCAGAGAATGAACAGAGAGAAACTCTATTTATAGGCACAGAACTCTATCCGTTACTAACATCCCCGCACAAATTAAGCGCACGTTCAGGTTGATTGCAATTAATGAGTAACAACTTTGCACGTTCCCAAATCCGCTTTTATTTGGTCAAAAAATATTACAAATCAAAACTATGAAGTGCTTGGGAGAATTAGATGGAGTCGGGAATATTCTGAGTCTAAGTACTTGAGAAATACACTGATCTCTAGGTGCTTGGGAAAGACTCCGAGGTCCAAGTGCTCGGGTCCACTCCAAGTCCAAGTACTCGGGAATGATTCTGAGGTCAAGTGCTTGGGAATTATTCCGAGTTTAGGTACTCGGGTCAGTTCACCCAGAAGCTTGAAGTTAGCTTTGAAAGATAAAAAATAATTTTCAAAATGTAGCAGGTCCAAGAGCCCCTTTAACGAAGCTGCATTCGTGTCCGTGCTCCACCAGAACCCGACCCGGTTTGGTTCGGCGCGTGTGGGAAGCTTGGCTTATGGCCTAATACTCATAACAATAGAGAATGAAAGAGTTAATATATAAACTACTCAACTTTTTTTTGTCTATCCAATGTGAGACTAAAAACCAAGAGCAAAATAATGGAAACTCATGTTTTTCCTCCAAAACCAAATACACATCCAAAATATTGAGTTAGGAGTGTTAATGGGTCAGATCGGGTAGGATTGGAGAGAATTCTATGCCCAAACTCATAATTTAAAGCTTTCGCTTAACCCGCCCAAAACTTATTAATGGGTAAAGAAACAACTCAATCCAAATTTTACCCATGCATTTTAGGTGGGTTCAGATTGGGTCGGGTAATCAGGTAAGTTCTGGTATGAGTGGGTCATTACATATGACCCGCGTTATACTAAACTAACCACAAGAGTTATAGTTATCTTTGCAACAAGATATATTATCATAAATTTTTACCGTCACCATAAAATAAATCTAGCAAATTCTCATATCATATTGTCGTTTAATAAATTTTCATTATAAACATTCAAACATTATAAATATGGTTATAACTTTATGTACATTTATGTAGAATCATTTAACAAGTTTCCTGTTCTATTCTGATGTCCTCATCATTGTCAATTCTTATTTGATTTATCAATAAATAGTAAAAAGATGATGGACTAATTTAATTGAAGAGTTTGCTAAGTAAATCAACTACTTGAATAGAATTCATGGTGTTCGATTTCCTGTATGGTTTTCATGTTTAGGTGTGGATTGGGTTCGAGGTGATTAGCGATTGTTGGAGAGCTTACCCAATGCCTCTTCGCCCAAACCTGCCTAAGGGCGACCTCAAACCCATGGCCACTTAGGAGGAACCAAGTGATCATGCCATTAGGCCACCCCCCATGGACTTCTCTTAAATATTTTTACTTACACACACACATATAGGTTTTATTTTTATGGTATTTGTTTCTACTGCTATTGCATGATGCATGTAGGACGATCACTACGCAAGATACACAGTACTCATCAAGATCGGGACCCAAAAGGACGTCGGCACTGACTCCACCATTTGTCAAAAACTAGCAAGATCGGGCCACAGGCTGGCCCAAGAAATCTCAATCAGCAATCTGGAAACGGCCGGGGGCAGGGAACCAGGCCCAAAACATTTCATTTCTCTCTTCCACTTTTGGGATGAGACACTATGATAAAACTCTCTCTTTCTCTCTGATAAATTGTTATTCAGGCATAAATTTAATCAGGCACGTATTTAAAATATAGATTTAAAACCAAAAAACTGCTATCGCAAGAATTCAAGTTTCGACTCTTTAGAAAGGACACTCAACCTATAAGAGCGTGTTAAAATTTAAATACCTCAACGTTCACTATAACTTCAGAATTTTGATGCAGTTACAGAGACTTTAATAATTTCAACTCAAAATTTCTAACACTAATCTAATTCAAGGATCTATGTGACAAGTGGGTCGACATATAATTATGAGAGGAAGGCCTCGCAAGTCTTGCTCGATCTTGTGTTAGATTTGACTTTGTAAATTTGAGTTAGAAAACCATTATTCAATAATAACCAACAATCCCTAATCCATTCTCGACCCCAAGTCTCTTCCTAAATTTAGACAAATCTCCACACCAAGCGCATTGTCACAACCTCCCACTCAATGCTCTCAATCTCATAAACCTATAAATTGGGCCTCCCACCCACCCTCTTTGTCATCGTTCCTCCAAAGATCTCAGGCTTGAAGTCTTCAAAGATACCCGAAATCTCCCTCTCTCGCTCGATCAGGCGGGAATCCATGGGTGCATGTGGAAGCAGACCTAAGACACTGGAGAACGATGCTCCCATGGAGATCCCAACAGTAGAAGAGACCCCGGTTGCCACCTCTGAGGTGACACCGGCAGAAGCCAGTGCCACCACTGAGGTAATTCATGTATTCTCTTTTCTATTCTATGATATTTTTTTGCATTAGTTTATGTTGTGTGAATATAAGTTTAAACTGCATGACGAATAAGATAGATCTTAGCACGTTTATGTACAAAATATTTAAGGAAACGATAATGATAAATTATGATTTTGAGTGCAGGTGCTAGAATTGAGCGAGAGCATGGAAGAGAAGACGGAAGAAAAGGAAGCCCCTTTTGATATATCTCAGCCAGAGGAGCCTATGGTTGAGGAGGAGATTGTATCCTCTAGCAAAACCAAAGGAGAGAAAAAGGAGGAAGCGGCCAGTACAGAAAGGGCAACTGAAAATGGTGTCGAGGAGAGCGAGGAGAAAGTTGCAGAATGAAATAGTTGAGCCTGCAAAGAAGGAAACCGTCGAGGCTCAACCAACATAAGCATTAGAGATGTAATAAAATTGTGGGCTAATGGAAAAATGCATGCAAAATGCTTTTTGAGGAAAAAAGGGATGCAAAATTATAGCAACTTCTCTCGTACCTTTGAAACAAGCTATAATGGTCTATTTGTCATAAATTGGCTAGTGCTTAAATTGCAACACAACAAATTTGCCTGTACAATATATATATCTTTTCAGTTAAAATGTGATTACAATGATTGGGTGTTTTGATCAACATTCTATATTAAAGCAATCCAACGGATTAACTGATTTGTGCTGCCCCTCCTTCTCAAGGAGAAGGTTTCAAGTTTAATCCCCGCAGTTGTCGAACCGAATATTTAACTGGGATAATAATTATTGATAAGTGTATGTAGGTTAGTGGGTAATCTTTATCATGTTTCTCAAAAAAAAAAAAAATGAAGTGTTAGAGTAGAACATTAGGGTCTTTAACAATGCTTAAATTGCATAAAAAGTACCTCGCTGGGCTTGGTACACACTAGGCTGATTGGAAAGACTAATTAGAGATTCCCCTTTTGCGCACGATCGGCCCTGCACCGGTGTCTCAGGTTCTCACTCAAATGACCCCACTACCCTTCTACCCGCTATATATAGCTTTTTTTTGCTAGTTAATCCACCGACGTCGGGTTCGAACTGAGGACCACTGGTAGAGCAAACTCAGGGCCTGCCCAGAGGCCGACGTTAGCTGGTAGAGTATTTGGAGCATTGTTTTAATAGCGGCATGCCACGAGATTCCATGGTTGTCAGAAAGTGGGGTTGCTACCAAATGCAGTTCACCTGTAAGAAGAATGTACTTAATTATATATGTGGCAGGGGCGGTTCCATATAGAGTTAGGTATGTCAATGGGTCGGATCGGGTAGGTTTGGAGGGAATTTTGTTGGGATTTGGGTTGAGCCAATAGTCCCACATCGGCTAGACATGGGGATGGTCTTGGGTATATAAGGATTTGGGCAACTCCACCTAGAAAGCTAGTCTTTTGGGATGGTACCCCAAGTCCTTCAATTAGTATCAGAGCCATATCCCAAACTTAGTCACGTGTGTGGGTGATGTTTGATGATGTAGATCCCCCTATTGGCGCAAAGGCGCAATGGGCCTGCCCACCCCACTAGCGCAAAAAGGCGCAATAGGCCCCTATGAAGCTAATGTTGGGCTCTCGACAAATTTGACAGTGGTACACATTTGCAATGAGCGCACGCCTGTCACGCGGTCTATCACGCGGTGTAGAGGAGTGACCGACTGCAGTTGGTACTTCACTTAAGGCGTGTCGCAACCGACTGCAGTTGGTACTAGACCGACCATCCCCACATCGGCTAGACGTGGGGATGGTCTTTGGGTATATAAGGATTTGGGCAACTCCACCTAGAAGACTAGTCTTTTGGGAAGGTGCCCCAAGTCCTTCAAATTCTATACCCAAACTCGTAATTTAAAGTGTCTGTTTAACCCGCCCAAAACTTAATGCGCAAAGAAACAACTCAATCCAAACCCTACCCATGTGTTTTGTGTTGGTTCAGATTGGGTCGGGTAATTCAGGTAAGTTCTGATATGAGTGGGTCATTATATATGACCCGAGTTATACTAAACTAACAACAAGAGTTATAGTTAACTTTACAATAAGAAATATAATCATGAATTTTTACCGCCAACATAAAAGAAATCTAGCAAATTGTCATATCAAATTTTTGTTCAATAAATTTTCATTATAAACATTCAAACATTATAAATATGATTATAACTTTATGTACATTTATGTAGAATCATTTAACAAGTTTCCTGTTCTATTCTCATGTCCTCATTATTGTCAACTCTTATTTGATTTGTTAATAAATAGTAAAAAGATGATGGGCTAATTTAATTGAAGAGATTGCTAAGTAAATCAACTTCTTGAATAGAATTCTTGATGTCTGATTCCTCGTACGATTTTCATGTTCGGGTTTGGGTTGGATTTGAGGGGATTAAAGTGTGATACCCTAACTTGACTCATAAATAGAATGCTTAAATTTTAAAACCTAAAATTGTTTGGGTTTCCAGAATTATTGATCCGAACCCTATTATTTCGGGTCGGGTCGGGTTTGGGTAAAATCTAACACGATTGACACCCTATATAGGCCCACATTTTGATTCTACATATAATTTAAAAGTTTATATTGAATCTTAAGCTTTCTACAAAATTTCTATTTAGTTTTACACTCTATTATTTATTTTAGCATATGATGTGTATGTTGTGCGCAGAACAACAATCAATGAGGAGCCCTTCAGTCACAGATGCAGTAGAGAAGTATCACCCAATGATAAGAATAAGCAAACAATAGGAAGAAAGCAAAACACAAGATTTAACGAGATTCGACAAATTGCCTACATCCTCGGGGCAAGGAAGAAAGAGTGCTTTATTAATTCAGTAATCAATACAATATCATGCATACATATGAAGAAGACTCTACCTCTTTATTTATAGCCAAGAAGACCTAGAAGAATTAAAAACCTCAATTGGAATCGTTTCTAATTCAGAACAGAAATTCAAAATCTGGAAGGATCCGTCTGTCGGTCGACCGGCCCAAGTCCCAGTCGACCGCGTCGGTTGACCGCTCCAACCCGAGAGAAAAGCCTTGTCAGTCGGTCGACCGGGCGGTCGGCCGTTCTTCTTCTGCGGTCGACCGGGCGGTCGACCAGTATTGCTTGTGCACGTTAGTGCACACTGGTCGACCGGCCGGTCGACCGGTAACTGTTGTCGGTCAATATTGTCTTCTTCTTTGGCTACGTTGTCTTTGTCTTTGGCTATATCTCTCTCTTCCTACACAATTCTTCACCTCGGTGAAGATTTCTCAAATCTGAGCCGAACTCAGCATAAGATTTGTCGACTCGAAAGTGGCTGCACCAGTGTGGCTGCCTACGTACCCTGCCAAGGGATCAAGCAATTCGTAGTTCATCTAAATGAGCTTCAACAAGCTCATGCGACAGGAAGGATATGGAGCAATGCTTTACAATGTGTAAATTTTACTCCTGACACCACCTTGGTAAGCATATCGGCAGGATTCTCCATTGTGTGGATCTTCAGTAATTCAATATCACAATCATCAAGAATCCCCCGAGCAAAGTAGAACCTGACATCTATGTGCTTCATTCTTGCATGATACACCTGGTTCTTTACTAAATAGATAGCACTCATACTATCACAATTGATCTTCAGCAGATCCTGTTCAGTTCCAAAGTCATCGAGCAACCCTTGAAGCCAAATTGCCTCCTTCATAGCCTCTGTCATAGCCATGTACTCGGCCTCTGTAGTAGACAATGCAACGGTAGACTATAGAATAGAGCACCAACTAACGGTGCTTGAGATAATGTAAATACATACCCCATTGTGGACCAGCGTTTGTCAAGATCTCCTATATAATCGGAGTCAACATATCCGATACATTCCTACTTCCCTGTGGAATCCTTCTCGAATACCAATCCAACATATATGGTACCTTTAATGTACCGTAGAACCCACTTTACTGCCTCCCAATGAAACTGTCTAGGATCATACATGTATCTACTAATCATGGAGACAGCTTGTGACAAATCTGATTGTGTATACATCATTGCATACATTAGACTACCAACTGCACTAGCATATGATATCATGTACTCACGTTCTTCAACAGTTTTGGAGACATAGTGGCATTTGACTTGAAATGAGGAGCCAATGGTGTACTTACAGATTTCGTATCCTTGTCGATATTGAACCTTTGAAGTACCTTTTGCAAATACCCTTTTTGTGTCAAGCTCACCTTGCCTCTCTTTTGGTCTCATTTAATTTTCATACCTAGCACCTTCTTTCTTCACCAAGATCTTTTATCTCAAACTCAGAAGATAAATCCTTTTTCAGTTCATCAATTGCGGATCTAGTTTTTGAAGCAATAAGCATATCATCTACATATAATAGTAGATAGATATAATCTCCTGTAAGTAGCTTGTTGTAATACACATATGGGTCATAATGGCTACGTGTGTACTTCTTTCCTCTGATGAAGCTGTCGAAACGCTTGTACCATTGTTTAGGAGATTATTTTAATCTATACACTGATTTCTTCAGCTTGCACACCATATTTTCTTTTCCTGCAGCTTTGAACCCTGTCGGCTGAGACATATAGATCTCTTCATCTAGATCGCCATGGAGAAAAGCGGTCTTTACATCGAGTTGATCAAGGTCCAACTCGTAATGTGCCACCAGAGCCAATAGGATGTGAATTGAAAATGCTTTACAACAGGAGAAAATACCTCGTTGTAGTCAATCCCTCTCTTTGTGCGTAGCCTTTTACTACCAATCTGATTTTGTAGCACACCATATCTTCTTTTAGAGATCCATGCTTCTTTGTGTGTACTCACTTACAGCTAATTGCCTTCATTCTTTTGGGCAACTCTGTGAGTTCCCAAGTGCTGTTTTTTGTATAGAGAATTCATCTATTCTTCCATGGCAGCTTTTCACATCTTTGACTCTGAACTGATTTCAGCTTCCCTTTATGTAGATGGGATTGCCTCTTCAATGACCGAAAGAGCATAAGCGACAACCATATCTGTTGTGAGCCAACTTAGTTTACGTGTGTTCCTTCTTGGTCTTCTAACTGCACTGGATTCAAGAACATCACTCATGATCTGTTCTTGATCCTCATCATCATCAGCATCTACCTCAGCTACTTGATCATTACCTTGTGTCAGCTTAGGCATGATCCTCAAAGATACTGAACTTTCTAGAGATGGTGGATTAGCATCATTCTCCACCTACTGCGATACTTCTTTGGTCTTGATAATCTCCACCTGCCGAGAGATTTTAAGCTTCAACACTGAAACCTCATCAAATGTGACATCTCTACTGAAAATGAATTTCATGTATGTAGGATCCTAGATTTTGTAGCCTTTTATTCCTTTCTTGAATCCTATGAACAATCCCTTCTTCGCTCTTGGGTCTAACTTATCTTCTTTAACATGATAGTAGGCTAGACAATTAAATATTCTTAGCAAATCATAATTAAAAGCAGTTTTTTCAGACCAAGCCTCTAGAAGAGTTTTCCCTCCAATCGCAGACGAAGACAACCTGTTAACAAGATACCAAAGTCTCAGCCCAAAAATTCTTCGATAATCCGGCATTAGATAACATACAACGAACCTTCTCTAGTAAGGTCCTGTTCATCCTATCTGCTACCTCATTCTGTTGGGGTGTTTCCCTCACTGTGAAGTGCTTTTCTATGCCCTTATCACGACATAGCTTAAGTAAAGGATCAGACCTATATTCTCCTCTATTATCTGAATGGAGGACCTTGATTTTCCTTCCCGTACTTTTCTCCAAATTTCTTTTCCACTCCACAAATAATTCTAGGACTTTCCCTTTGTGCTTCATGATATATACCTAACATCGCCTAGAATAATCATCAATGAAAGTCACAAAGTAGTGGTTACCTCTAATTGATGCAGTCTTGGTAGGTCCCCAAATATCGGTGTGAACATAATCCAGAATCCCCTTGGTGCAATGAGTTGCTGTGCCGCATTTCACCTTGGTCTTCTTTCCGATGACGCAATGTTCACAAAATTTCTGCTTGCAGGTTTCGACACCTTTCAATAATCCTTATCTTGCAAGAGCTTGCAAAGACTTTTCACCTGTGTGTCCCAGCCTCATATGCCATAACCTGGTTGAGTCATCATCTGAATCAGTAGAGGTCAGCACTTGCCCTGTAACAGTACTACCCTTCAAGTAGTAAAGATTGTTCTGGCGGACGGCCTTCAGAACCACCATTGAGCCTTTGGTCATCTTGAGGACTCCATTCTTTATTGATACCACAAGACCCAATGTCTCCAAAGCTCCAACAGAGATAAGGTTTCTCTTAAGTTGAGGTACATACCTCACTTCCTTCAATTCTCATATCATCTCATCGAATATCTTGATCTGGATTGTTCCTATACCGTCCATGGTACATGGATGATCATCGTCCATAACAACTGAACATCCATCTAGCTTCTCAAAGGTAGAAAACTAATGCCTATTCGGGCACACATGGTATATAGCACCAGTATCTAATGTCCACTCAGTATCTCCTGAGTAGTTAGTGATAGGAGTAGTGACAGAGAAAGAGAATACTGATGAGTCTGAGTCTGATCTACCTGCCTGTGAGATACTGGCTTGAGTACTGACTACCCGTGCAAGGTTTTGCCTCAGTCTTTGACTCATTCTTCTTCCCTTTGGCCTTTGGACAATCAACTTTTCAGTGCTCAAATTCTTTATAGAAGGCACACTGGTTCTTCTTTAGATCTATAAAACCTAGCTTGGACTTCGATCTCTCACGTTCACCTTTACCCTTCCTGTATGAACCTCTGCCTCTTACTGCCAATGCCTCTGCTGATGTGCTCGCCTGATAAGACAATTTATCTTGCCTCCTCGTATCATGGTTAGCAAGACTAGCTGACACTTCATTATAGTTAAGGGATTTTCTACTATTGATCAATGTTAAAGTAAAAGTCTCATACTCCTCTACAGGAAGAGAGTTCAAGAGAATTACTGATTTATCTTCTTCATCGACCTCCACATTCACATTAACTAAATCTATAAGAAGCTTTGTGTAGCGATTCAAGTGTTCGTTGATGGAGCATCCTTTCTTCATCTGAAAACTATAAAGTTTACTCTTCAGCTGTAGCCTTGATTCAATGCTTTTAGTCAAATACTTTTTCTCTAGGATCTCCCATAACTACCTCGCATATGTTTTGTGCAACACATGATACTTAATGTCTTATGTCAAATAAGACCTGATTAAGCCATACGATGTTCGGTTCATCTTATCATAGTCTTCTTCAGTGGTTGAGTTTCCTTCTTCTACAATCGTAGAGTGTCTTCGAGATTTGATGCCGTCAGTGCATCCTTCACCTCGCATCTCCACGTACCAAAGTTGTTCGTGCGATTGAATTTCACCACATCAATCCTCAGCGGATGTGGATTCATATATTTCTCCATTGATATACTTTCTCCAGCCATCTTCTTGACTGAATCCTCAAAGCAATGCAGAAACAAACGGAGTTAGATAAAACAAAATTTGATAAAGATAAGATCTTTACCTCCACACGAAACCCTAGTAAAGTCTTCAAAACTATCTACTCCTTCGAATTGATTCCTTGAGCAATCTACATGCTGTTTTGAGATCGACACACGATCCCACAAACAGTCCCAACGCCGTTTCGAGATCGACACACGATCTCCGCCAAACAGCAACTGATGCCCTTGGAATCACCAGATGATCCCACGACGAACCTGGGATGCTCTGATACCAATTGTTGTGTGCAGAATAACAGTTAATGAGGAACCCTTCAGTCACAGATTCAGTAGAGAAGTACCACCTAATGATAAGAATAAGGAAACAATAGGAAGAAAACAAAACACAAGATTTAACGAGGTTCGGCAAATTGCCTACGTCCTCAGGCAAGGAAGAGAGAGTGCTTTATTGATTTAATAACCAATACAATATCATGCATATATATGAATAGGACCCTACCCCTTTATTTATAGCCAAGAAGATTTAGAAGAATTGAAAACCTCAATTGGACTCGTTTCCAATTCAGAACAGAAATCTGAAATCTGGAAGGATCTGTCTGTCGGTCGACCGGCCGGTCGACCGACTCAAGTCCCGATTGACCGCGCCGGTCGACCGCTCCAACCTGAGAGCAACGCCTTGTCAGTCGGTCGACCGGGCAGTCGACCGTTCTTCTTTTTTGATCGACCGGGTGGTCGACCAGTATTGCCTGTGCACGTTAGTGCACACTGGTCGACCGGTCGGTCGACCGGTAACTGCTGTTGGTCAATATTGTTTTCTTCTTTGGCTACCTTGTCTTGGTCTTTGGCTACCTCTCTCTCTTCCTACAGAGCCCAATCTGTTAGGTCTTGTAATAGTAAGATAATAGAAGTCCTAATTTCAATTCTTGACCTATATTTTATTCTTTTCTTTCACTTTACATTTTGGCTTGCCGAAAAATAAAAAATAAATTGTTATTTTTAATTAATTTAGATAAAATAATCCATAATAAATACAAACAATCTAAAACTTGTTGTAAATAGAGATTAGAGATAGTAATAAGTCTGAATTATATAATTACTTTTAAAAACTTAGGCGACTCTTGTACATATCAATTATCAAAGGTAATTAGAATGAATTTAAAAATTAAAAGTTTTATTAATTTTTGTTTAAAGATTGTTAGCATTAATTTATAGATTACATTCATAATTAATTATATTTTCTTAGTTAAATTCAGCAGATATTATCAAATGCCTAGTCCATATCTATCTAAGAAGACATATATATTTCAATGCTCACAATTTTTTGTTGTAATCTGATTACTCAATCCTCTCTCTCTCTCTGTACTTTTGGTATGTGCAAAATCTTATCTTATTTCATTGTGTCCATATTAAATAAATTTCTTTCGTCGGCCGTTGTTTGTAGTAGGTAGTAACACGTATACCCAACAAACATATAAAGCATCTATATAACTTTTGTATGCATAAGTATTTCACTCAAAAAAAATTGTGTAGTACATACACATGCAATACCTTTTTGTGTCCATCTATAGTAATGATTTACCTTACATGGTAGAAATATATGTTACGTACACATGAAAATTTCTACCTCGTCAGTGCCAACCACCAATTTTTCCATGATAATTGAGCATAACAAGCAAAATTGTAACGATAATAAGAAAATGTCGATGGTACTCAAACACAAAATGTGGATCATATCGCCCAATCTTCAGAGTGACATTTTATATGGAGAATATAGAATACAGGATACACAACATGCATGTTAATATTGCACAATTTAATCACTGGCCAAATCTGAGAGGTACACAACGTTAGTTGTTTCTAAATGAGAGAAAAAGATTGCTACATTTTTGCATCCATTCATTTTTCCATTAGGCCACAGAATTTCTATGGCATCTCTTATGCTTGTGGTTGTTCAGCTGCAACGGCAACCTTCTCCTCACTCTCCTCAGTCGTGCTTCCTGTATTGATCAGCGCTTCCTCCTTTGTCTCCCCTTTGGTTTCTTCAGGGGATACAATCTCCTTCTCGATCTTGGTCTCGGCCGCTACTTCTTCTGGTTTGGACTCCTCTGAGAGATCCACCAAAGGTGCCTCCTTTTCTTCCATGCTCTCATTCGACTCAGTTGTCACCTATAATAAAGAAATAAATATTTTAGTCTATCTTATTGGTCATGCAGTTTAAGCTCTAAAAAATAAAACAGATGAATTACCTCAGTGGTGTCACCGGCTTCCGCCGGTGTCACCTCAGATGTGGTAACCGGGGTGCTTTTTGTTGCCGGAAGATCCACGGGAGCATCGCCCTCGAGGGTCTTAGGTCTGCTTCCACAGGCACCCATGGATGTTCCGGCCTGGTCGAGCGAGAGGAGGAGTTTTTATTTATTTGGAGGCTTCGGGCTTGAGATCTTTGGCGATTAGGAGGATAGAAAGAGAGGATCAAATTTATAGGCTGTGAGGTTTTAGAGGAGCGAGGAGAAGCCTGTGACCATGCACGTCTTGCGGAGATTGACATATTTTAGGAAAAGAGATTAATGGCTGGGAGTTGGTGATTTTGCTGGGAAAAGAGATTAATGTGTGTGGCTCACATGCATGAACCAAATTGCGCAAGGATCGTTTCTTGTGGAGCTAGTGACTCGGTCAAAAGAATGAATTTATTATCGAGATCTGTTGTGCTGGGAAAAGTATCTCAGAAAAATGATAATAGATCTTCTTGATGAGTTTTTCATAAAAAATATTTATTTATTTGTTCCACACTTTTAGTTTTTCACAGTTTTTCACTGTTGCAGAGATACAGAGTTGGAGATTTCGCACGTTAGGACTCCTTTTTTGATATATTAATTTTTTTCATGCAAGAAAATTTGTAAAAGGAAAAACTGCCAGTAAGACCATAAAAATAAAAAAAAAAATTCATTTCCTCTCAACTTTTTAGCCATTCAAACAAGCACTTAGTCGACAAAGATATTTAGTGAGAAAAGACGGTTGATGTTAGATGTGTCATGTTATGTTTTTTTATTGAAAAATATTTTCAAGTACCTTTTTGAGAACTTACATGAATGACCACAAGATTTTAAAAATGTATTTTATTATACTTTTATTTTTATTTTAATCGCAATATTAAGTGCTCTATTTGCAAAATTTAATGCACAAAAGATAAATTATTAACTCTTTATGAGACTTTGTAGGGAGAAAATCAATATTGAAAACAAAACTATATGCGGAGTGACAAAGCTCATACATTTTTCAAAAATCACAAAAAACTTACCCACTTTATTTTAAGTGCAATAATACAAAGTTATTTACTGCTTCAACTCTTTATTTTTGTGGTATATAATTTAAATTTTTGGGTGACACGAGAGAGTCAGATTATTGACTCCTCCTTCTACCTATACCTATAAAATTAAACTTAATTAATTAATATGGAGCAATAGTCATATTATTAACAGAAAATTGCAAAAAAAAAAAAAAAAAAAAAAAAAACCTTTTTTGCATCAATTTGCCAGGTAGATAATTAAGAACCGATGTCCATCATCTATCTTGTACTAAAGAAATTTAGAGAGAATCTCAGGGTGCATTTGTTATGCATGATTTGATTCAAAAATTTAAAATTCTCACTTAAAATTTGTATTTGATACAATGTACATTAGAATTGTCGAGAGTATAAAATTTTCATGAATATTATATTACTTCAATTTATTAAAATTTGATTCTCATCTTAATAGGTTGTTCCTGTCTATCAGGAATTTTATTTCCTTTTCTAAACGTAACCACACACTTCTCTTATGTTTTTTTTTTTGTTTCTTTCTTCTTCCGCTGACTTTCTCTCCCCCCTCCAAGACTCTTCTCTCGAGTGCAAGGAGTCTCATCATCTTCTCTTGAACTTGAACCCGAGATCAGGTATCCTCCTCCTCATCCTTCTTCTCTCTTTCACGTTTTATTCAAATTCTTATTTTTCTTCCTCTTTTTCCTCTAATATGTGCTAAATTATTTTTTGTGTCCTCCCAAGGAGTCTCGTTGTCTTCTTTTGAAAGAGAACCCTAGATCACATATTCTCGTCTTTCTCCTCGTTCTCTCTTTCACTCTTCTTCAAATTCTTGTTTTTCTTCTCCCTTTCTCTTTATATTTTGATATGTACTAAATTATTTTTCAAGTACTCTCAAGAAGTCGCGTCAATTCTATTGAAAGAGAACCATAGATCAAATATTCTCATCTTTACCTATTTTTAGGATTTTTAGGATTCTTTGTTTCAAAAATAATTTATGAAATTATTTGCTAAATTATTAAATATTCCCAAATTAATTTTTCATTAATTAAATCGTAACCTATTGGTTATTTTTACATTAATAATGTGTAGACAATATTTTTATGAAGATCAAATTTCAGAAAATTATTACAATGAAGCAAATAAGAAAATATTAAATTCTTGAGAATACTTAGATTATACCAAACAATATAACATAATATTCTTAAGAATTTAATGTCTGAAAATTATGCTCTTGAGAATTTAAATATGTCAGAGAGAAATTTAGCATTTCGCATACAAAACACACCGAAGAAAGCTTAATTAACAGAGAAAGGACACAACCTGTATGTAAAAGAAAAAAAATAATGAAATATAACTTATGTCAAATGTCTCTTGAAAAAAGAAAATGTTAAAACTCACCACCAAAGTTCTCATTCAAGTGACTTGAATATGAACTGGTCAATGACATCTTTAAACCACAAACATGCCCACTTCAAAATTAGGCAAATCTCCGAACAAGCAGCATGGCCACCTTTCCATGCATCTCCCAACTCAAACAAGTAAATAACCCTCACCTCAGACCATCACCATTGCCATTCCTCCAGCAATCCAGTCTCAGTTTCCCCTCTCCTCCACGAGCCGAAAGGCGCATGCTCGCTCGACCAGGAGGCCATGGGTGCCTGTGGTAGCAGACCCAAGGACCTGGACATGGAGGGTGCAGCCCCAGAGGAGGAGTCTTTCGCCTCTGAATCGGAGTCAGAAGTATCCAACACTTCCAGTGAAGAGGTAAATTTTTGGCTCGTTTAGTTTGTAATCTGATAAATGTAGGCAAATCTACATATGTTCAATCTCTCGAGACTCGTGCGTTGGCACAAGGAGTTTCGTATTAAATAAAACTACACATATTCTCTCTGACTCTAATTTGAGTCCAAAAGATGAATTCAGACTATACAGCAGAATTCTTACACTGTTGGCAGAAGAACTTGATTTTAATTAAATCATCATGTCACTTCTAATTGTTCATTTAAATTCTTAATTCTAGGCCCGCGGTAATGCAGATTCCACGTTTCTGGAGCTTAATTTGATAATCACTTTTCTTCTAAAATGCTTTCGATTATCAATCGGAGATTGCATGCATTTTCTCTCCAACACGATTTTTTTATGCGCACAAAGAAGAGCGCTGTGTTGGCTTGACATATATTTTTTGCTCGAGATACTTTTGATATAACTTGATATGTCCTTTTTCTTTTCTTGGATTTCTCCTTTCTCTGTTATCATTTTTCTTCATTGCTCAGTAAGTTGACAAATCTCATTTTTTCAAAAAAGAAACTAAAACTTCTAGATATGTTGGCAACAATATGTGATTATATCACAAGAATATACTTTTACCAATGATTTGTATAACAATATTAATATTATTTGGACCACTGGTTGGCAGACCAATTGCTTTTTTGATGGCAGCAAATGAATACCCTACCATTCAATCAGGAATCAGCTGACTAATTAAAAAGCAATTGGTTTGCCAACCAGCGAGTCCAGTGCTCTTCATATAAGTGCATCTCATTAATCAGCTTATGGGTGAAAATAAATATTGATGTCTAATAATTTGGAACGCGCAGGGAAGCGTAGAAAAGAAGGGGGATGTTGAAGAGATGGAGCCTCTATTGAATATCGAAGAGTCAGACGAGGAGACCGATTCAAGTTGTCGGCGAAAATCAAAGTGAAGGGTCTTGCAACTGCAGGGCTCTGATCAGTCCTCCTGATCGATGTCTCTTGAACCCTCCTCGCTATCCATATTGACGTCAGCCTTCATGGAGTCCTCCAAACCTCCCGAAAGGGGCAAACGATCTAAAGTTCTTGCCCTGGAACCCTTTGGAAGAAGCCTTGTCCAAAAGTATGTCGGCCAAAATACGACGATATATAATTGCGGGACGTTGTAATTAAGAGAATGAAAATTTCTATTATTTGTTTCCCTCCAAATGATCCAGCATATGGATGCCATGGTCAGGACTCTGAAACCCCGATCCCCCTAGGTACCGGACGGTGTGCCCTTAAGGAAATAGCATCATAAAGTAATGAAGTTCTCAAATTGACCTGAATTTGCCCCAGTATAAGGTCCTAGATCGCAATTGAAAAAGGGAAAGAAATGAAAATGTGCTCCACCGTTTCAAGCACAAAAATTCATAGGACGCAGACATTCGGGCCTTGCCGCTGCCTTCGGATTAGTTGTCTCTGGTTAGGATTGCATTTCAGCAAGCCAGCCAAAGGAAGGCCTTAACCTTAAGGGTATTCTTGCACTCCAGATCGGTTTGGCCACCACAATCTTGACCCCTGAAGTTGTAATAGTCTTATATATGACAATAAACATGTTGGTATTGTCCCATCTCCACACCGGAGCGTCAAGTGTGCCTGCAGATATCTTGTAGTCAGTAAGAAAGGACAACAGTCTCCGGTGATGGCCCTGTAAAGCTCCAAGAAGGAGGTAAAGAAAATGGGTGACTACCTTGTGCCCGACCTCTAGGAAGCCACTGAGGTGCATTGATCAGGCATAACTGAGTAGAGATCGGGGAATACTGCTTTGAGAGTGGAGTTGTTGCACCATCTTTCCACCCAGAAACTAACATTCCTACCATTCCCTAGATTATAGGAGATGCCCAAAAAAACAGTCCTTAATCTTGTGAATATCCATACAAAATCCTGAGAGATTAGAGCAAGCCACCAAGGATGAAGCTTGAGGCATGATTTTCCACCACCATTTGGCTAAAAGAGCTTTGTTCTTCTCTCTCAAGTTAACTACCCCCATATGTCCCCTTCCTCTTTTAGCGGACAGACATGTTCCCAACGTACCAAATGGCACCCTCCCGTATAGGAATTAGCTCCACTCCAAAGGAAGCTGCACCTGATCATGTCAATTCTAAGCTCCACCCACCTCGGAAGTGTTAAGGAGAGTAATCTCCCTCCATAGACAGGTACCTACCCTTCCAGCCATCAAGCTTTCTCTCTCTTTTTTCAATCAAGGGCAACCAAGGCTTTTTTGGTCTACTAGGGAGACCAATGTAAGTCAGTGGAAATCAACCTCCTGGGCAGCCAAAAACGTTTTCAATGATGGTTGAACATAGCATTTATGGATCCAAGGAAGATGAGAGAGTTCTTGTGGAAGTTTATTGGCAGTCATGACCAATTTTTGAAGCATAAAAGGATACACTTTAAGTCTGCTGCTTGGGCAGTATCATACTGGCCAAATAACAAAGTATCATCTGCATAACGCAGATCAATAATCGAGTTTGCCTCTTTCGTCACCCCCGAAACCATCTAGAACATTTCTCTCCCTATCCTTTTCAGTCATGAAATTCAGGGTGTCTGCCACAAGGACGAAGAGAAGCGGAGGCAAGGGATCTCCCTGCCTAAGACCTTTCTTACAAACAATATTCTTCCCTTCCTGTCCATTAACTAGAATGGAGACCATAGCTGAGGACAGCCAGGTTCTAATCTAAGAGATCCATGGTGGGCCGAATCCTCCGAGATCTCGAACAAACTGTCCCACTCCAAGCTATCCTAAGCCTTCTCGAAATCTAATTTAAGGAGATAATCGAGGATTTGCTTGGAATGGCAGTGGTGAATAATCTCCTATGCTACTGCGATCACATCCAGAATAGACCTATCCGCAATGAAACCCGATTGGGACTCGTCCACCAGGTCACTCTATACCAATTTTAGACAGTTTGCATGAAACTTTGCAAGGATCTTAACTTTGCAGTTAAGAAGACAAATAGGACAATAATCATAAACGAATTCCGGGGAGTTCTTATTCTGGATTGTCACCGCAAGAGAGTAGTTAATTTTATCCAATCTAGTCATGTAGTTTGCCATTTCCATGATGATGGCGGCTAGGTCATCCTTAATAATGTCCCAGAATCACTTACAGAAGAGAATTGGGAACCCGTCCGAGCCTGGCATCTTTTCCATCCCTAGTTGCCAGACAACCTTTTTGAAAATACACCTAGAGGGGAGGTAATTAGGTGTATTAGCTAATCTAATGACAAATGATGCAGAATTAAAAATCAATTGCAATACATTATGTGTAACCAAAGAGTGTAACCGAATTCTCCGTGAAGGGCTCTACACTATCTCCTCGAGATTATTTTAAATAAGAGTTGAGGTACTATATGAAGCTCTCTGGATTCAACACAAGTATGGGCACACAAAAAATACCAAGCATATAAGTGATATGAACAATATAAAGTAATGCAAGATATAAGAGAGATAGAGTTAGAGATAGTGGATCAAACACAAACACCAAGATATGTTTCGAGGTTCGAACCACTGCTTTACGTCCCCACCTTCACACAGAATGATCTACATTATGTCCACACAGGACCTCCCACACAAGAAACCTTCACCGAGAAATTTACAAGTACAAGGTAAGGAGTACGCAACTCCTCTCTCGAACACAACCACTTCTACACAAGAGGCAGGGCACAAAGCCAAAATAATAATCACCTCTACACAAGAGGAATAAGGCACAAAATCAAACAACAACCACAATCTCCTCTTCACAAGAGGGATAACCACAAAGCCAAAACAAAATACTACTCTCAAACACTATCACCTCTACACAAGAGGTAAAGCACAAAGCCAAATCAAAGGAAGGATTAAGGATTATAATCTTGGTGATCACAAAAATCACAAACAAATTTTCCTTACTAAAACAAGATCCTGTAGATAGGATAGATATGATAGCTCAAGTGTGAGAAAACAAGGTGTTTGAAAAATAAATTACAAAGAAAAATACTTGAGAAAAATACTAGAAGAAGATAGAAACAAAGATCAAAACCAATTTTTCAAATACTCTATTTCTTTTATTTTTTCAACCCTTGAAAACAAATAAAAAGATAAATCTTTGAGGCACAAAAACTCTTTAAAATCTTGCTGCAAAACACTTGTAAGGAGGGAAGAAAAGCTCTCTTAAAATCTTATGAAAAACAGCCAAAAAGATGGCTATTTATAGCCTCTCAAAAAATATATCCGTTGCAGCCAAGAAAAGGCAGAATTGCCCTTCCGGTCGACGGCTAACGGTCAGATTTCTGACCGTTGTGCCCCCGGTCGACCGGCGTTACCCGAGACCTGGGTAGTTTCAGTCGGTCGATAGTGCGATCGACCGGCCTGCTAAGCTGGTCCTTTGTGCACGTCTCGTGCGCATTGGTCGACCGGTCCAGTCGACGACCACTGGTCCGGTTGACCGTCCGGTCGACCGCCAGTTGATCAGGCTGAGAATTTCAGAACTTTAAATATAGGTATTTTAACTCCAATAAAATCCCATAAAATTCTATAAATTCCACAAAAATAAGTTCTTGTTAGATCTTTGAATAACAAATATGTGTGACCAAAAATCAACACATATTGCAAAATTTGAACTATTTTTTTGATATAAAATATTTGGTTTTAAACAAAAACAGTATTTTTCAGAAACCAAACTTCTAAAGGAAAATACGATTTTTCTATAAACTTGTATAAATACAAAAATATGATATTGAAATACATTTGAAGCATATTGTGTATGGATAGAATCCAATACACATGTACATGATATATCTATGTTTTTGATATAAAATCTAAAATAGGTTTTGTCAATTACAAAACTTTAAACAATGAATAAGATCATCAAAATAAGTTTTTCTAAGTATATGAAGTATAGATGTATATAGATGAAATCTAATATACATTTAAACTATGTAAATTTATTTTGATTCTATCTATTCATAAAAATCATATATATGTATAGTTGAAATTCAAAACTGGTTAAACCAAAAATCAAACATATGGAAGTTGTGTATGTGTGAACTTGAGCATATCAACACTATCTATCTTTACACAAGATCTAAACAAACAGTCTTCTTGTAGAACTCTTTCTCTAAGCTGACTCGATCCAAACACGATCCAACGAGCTTGACTCCATGTGAGTGCTAGATGCGATCTTGACGTGCGAGCTCTTGAATCTACATGTGTTAGCTCCAAAAAACTCCTTTATTGAAGCTAAACACCTACTAATATCTTGACCAATAACTGAAACTATGTAAACATAAGATCATTAGTAAACTAACCTTCATAAGTAAGTCATCATCAAAACTAAGGTGAAAGGTCTCTGGGCTAACAATCTCTTCCTTTTTAATGATGACAAAACTTATAAGGTTATATATATGCATCCATTAAGGATAGACTTCCTAGAAGCTCCCCCTTAACATATGCATAATCACTAAACATTTAAAGATATGTAATGAAGCTTAAGATACCAATAAAATAAGATATATGTATAGCACATAGTAAAATATGTATATATAAACCTGAATCCTTCTCCTCCTTTTTGTCACTAATCAACAAAGTGGTGAAGATAAATAAACAATAAACATAAATTAAAATAAAATTTTGATACCAATAAACACAATCAATTGAGAGAACAAAGTGCAGGAAACAATCTTTTTATGAATTGATACCAATAAAAGAACATGATATCAATTGAAAGTAAACACCAAATTTTTAGGTAAACACTATATTTTGCAAAAGGATGCCAATTTGAAAATAATATCAATTTAAAATTATTGATACCAATATTGAAAATGTTAGCATATACCAAAGTAAAATATTTTCATCATCAAGACTGGGAGTAAGATACCAATTGAAAAGTAAAACCAACTGAAAGATAAAATAAGAATTTTCTCCCCCTTTATGAAATACCAATAAAACAATGCATAAGCTTGTATATAATATTAATTGAAAAATAATTGACATTAAAAACTAAATCAAAGTTAGAAAGAAATAATTTGTGCTAGAGATGTGTAGATAAAACAAGCACAATCAATTCATATAAATGTATGTATGAAATAGATATACCAATTGAAATTGATACTAATTGAAATTTGAAGTATATATGTATATAAGAAAATAAAGATGAGCATACAAACATATGAAATATCATGAAGATTATGTGTATAACTCATACCTACCACCCTATTCATGCACATATTTAAAAGATATTCAATAAGGGTATATAAGGCATGGTCGCCCATCCAATCGCCCTTTAAGGTGAGGGTTTTTCAAAATTATGATTTGAAAATATTTTAGCATAATTTTGAAAAACTCTACCAATTGAAGAATGAAGAAATCATCAAAACTAAATACACTTCAAGGTATATGTATGTTTTGCTAAAATTAAAGGTATACATACATATGCTAAATACAAGTGAGTCCATAATAGAATTTTGCATGAAAAGTAAGTGACTCTGGGATAGACATGTATATCTAATAATTTTAACATATACATGAAGATAAACACATTTTTATAAAAATATGTACAAAAATAGGAAAAACAAGTAAAGATATAAGAATCATCAAAAATAGGTTATACAAGTACATCTAATGAGTACAAATGAGCAATAAAGTACAAACACATGATAAAAAATATGGCTCATTAGTTGTACAAGTATAAATATAAGTTTTAATAAAGGTTCCATCTAAATATGTAATCAAAACATGAAAGGCAAAATCATAAACAAACACTATTATTAAGATAAATGCACGTGCTTTAGAAGTAGGATATACATAATAGCTAAACAATAGTGAGAACACAAAATATGAATCCATATGAATATGGGTGTATCTCAAATACTACATATGTATATCACAAGTCTAATAAACATTGTATTTAATTATAATGAAAAAAACACAAAAACCAATACAAAGTAAAATCATCAATAAGAAAGCATGTAAACATAAATAATTAGAGATAGTTACCAAAACCAACAGGGCTAATCTCTAGGTCTCCAAACCATGATGATCCTCCCACCAAATATTCTTAAAGGTGATGCATCTAATATAGTATCCATCAAGCTTAAACGCATCCACCATCAAGGTACCAATACCCTCACGTTAAGTGAAAGCCCGCACCTACATCAAATATAATAGGGATAAATTTTGGTACCCATACTTTATTGGGTCCATGGGAGTTAGCACTTTTCCTAACCCAAACAAATTTATTTATAAAATTTAAATTAAGTATTCTATTATAACAAAACTTTGCAAGGTGGCCCTTACGTCCACAATGTGTACAAGTGTACACATGAGCATATATAGTGTGATGTATGTGAACATGAGAAGCATGTGTATGCCGTGAATGATGTGATGCATATGAGGAGCATGTTTCTTGTGAAGCATGAATTTCAATCATGTGTGATTCATAGCACATTGGCTCAAAGTTGAGTCCAAACAATCAACACTATTCTTTAACATAATTATATCATTTTAAATATTAGAAGAAGAAGTGGAGCATGCAATAGAAACACTAGATGATGAAACTATAGTAGCATGGCAAAAATGTGAATCTAAATCATTTTTCAAACAAGTATTTTCTTTTAAAACTAAATCTAATTCTTTTGAAATCAATGTAATTTTATTTTTCAAGGAATTGTTTTCCTTTAAAACATATCAAGTTTTGAAGATAAAACCTCGTTTTTCTTCAAAAGATCATCACAAGTATTTTTATTCTTCGAAATTTTATTTTTTTTAAAACAAGGTCAAGTTAGATTTTCAAGGAATCTCTTTCACTTGAAATCTCAACCATCTTTTGTAAAATCATGTTTAGTTTTGAAAACAATTCCTTATTTTCTTCTTTTAATTTAAAGTTTTTCTTTTTTAAAACTTTGTACTTTTCAAGTAAGTTTTCATAAAATAATGAAAGTTCTTCATTTAAGGCATTGACATCCATATAGTCATCAATTGAAGAACTAGCACTATCATCTAATTGAGTGTCTGAATGTACCTCAAGGCAGTTATTCCCTTGGACCATGTAGTAAGATTCGTCGGACTCTTCTCCACTAGATTCTTTCTCCACATAGTTTGTCGTTTGTAACTTGAGAGATGTCAAAGTATTTCACACTATAAAAGCGGAATCACAATGAGAAATAATAGAATTTTTGCTAAGAGTTCACCTAAGTGCATCTAGGGCTTGTGCATTAGCCTCAATGTACTTGGTATTACCAAAATAGATTTTCTTGATAGTGGCAAGATAGACATGCAAACCTAGGACTTTTAAATAAGCACTCATCCTAAGCTTTCATATATCGATGTTAGAAATATTAAACATTGGAGGGATAAGGTGATCCATGAGTGTATAAATAATATGTGTGCAGATGCAAGTCTAGATTAGCGAACCAAAATCTCACTCCTATGTGGTTAAACTAATATCAAGGTGTAAACTCTAATACCAATTGAAAATACACCTAGAGGGGGGGTGAATAGGTGCATTGGCTAATCTAATGACAAATGATGCGAAATTAAAAATCAATTATAACACACTATGTGTAACCAAAGAGTGTAGCCGATTTCTCCGTGAAGGGCTCTGGACTATCTCCTCGAGATTCCTCTAAATAAGAGTTGAGGTGCTATATGAAGCTCTCTTGGTTCAACATGAGCATACAAACAATAACAAGCATATAAGTGATATGAACAATATAAAGCAATATAAGATATAAGAGAGATAGAGCTAAAGATAGTGGATCAAACGCAAGCACCAAGATATGTTTCGAGATTCGAGCCACTGCTCTACGTCCCCACCTTCACACAGAAGGATTTTCACTACGTCCACACGGGACGTCCCACACAGGGAACCTCCACTGAGAAATTTACAAGTACAAGGTAAGGAGTACGCAACTCCTTTCTCCAACACAACCACCTCTACACAAGAGGCAAGGCACAAAGCCAAAACAACAATCACCTCTACACAAGAGGGATAAGGCACAAAGCATAATCACCTCTTCACAAGAGAAAAAATCACAAAGCCAAAACAAACTACTACTCTCAAACACCACCACATCTACACAAGAGGAAAAGCACAAAGCCAAATTAAAGGAGGGATTATAATCTTGGTGATCACAAAGATCACAAACAACTTTTTCTCACTAAAACAAGATCCTATAGATAGAATAGATATGATAGCTTAAGTGTGAGAAAACAAGGTGTTTGAAAAACAAATTATAAAGAAAAATATTTGGAAAAAATATAGAAGAAGATAGAAATAAAGATCAAAACTAATTTCCCAAAGACTTTATTTTTCTTTGATTTTTTCAACCCTTGAAAACAAATAAAAAGATAAATCTTTGAGGCACAAACTTTTTAAAATCTTATTGCAAAATACTTGCAAGGAGGTAAGAAAAGCTCTCTTAAAATCTTATGAAAAACAATCCGAGAGATGGTTATTTATAGCCTCTCAAAAAATATATCTGTTGCAGTTAGGAAAGGCAGAATTGCCCTTTCGGTCGACCGGCCGAGACCGAGGTAGTTTCAGCTGATCGACCGTGCGGTCGATCAGCCTACTAGACTGGTCCTTTGTGCACGTCTTGTGCACATCGGTCGACCGGTCCGGTCAGGCGACCACTGGTCTGGTCGACCGTCCGATCTAGCTGAGCATTTCAGAACTTTAAATATAGGTATTTTAACTCCAATAAAATCCTATAAATTCCTTAAAAATAAGTTCTTGCTAGATCTTTGAATAACAATATGTGTGACTAAAAATCAACACATATTACAAACTATTTGAACTATTTTTGTGATATAAAATATTTGGTCTTAAACAAAAACGGTATTTTTCAGACACCAAACTTCTAAAAGAAAATACAGTTTTTCTATAAACTTGTTTAAATACAAAAACATGACATTGAAACACATTTGAAGCATATTGTGTATGGATAGAGTCCAATACATATGTACATGATATATCTATATTTTTGACATGAAATTCAAAATAGCTTTTATTAATTACAAAACTCTAAACAATGAAGAGAACCATCAAAATAAGTTTTTCTAAGTATATGAAGCATATATGTATATAGATGAAATCTAATATACATTTAAACCATGTAAACTTATTTCAATTCTATCTATTCATGAAAACTATATATATATGTATAGTTGAAATCCAAAACCGGGTAAATCGAAAACCAAACATATTGAATTTGTGTGTGTGTGAACTTGAGCATATCAACACTATCTATCTTTACACAAGATCTAAACAAACCGAACTCTTCTTGTAGTTCTCCAAGCCAATTCGATTCAAACACGATCCAACGAGCTTGACTCCATGTGCGTGTTAGATGCGATCTTGATGCGCGAGCTCTTGAATCTACATGTATTAGCTCCCAAAAACTTCTTTGTTGAAGCTAAACACCTACTAATATCTTGACCAATAATTGAAACTATGTAAACACAAAATCATTAGTAAACTAACCTTTATAAGTTAGTCATCATCAAAACTAAAGTGAAAGATCTCTGGGCTAACACTTTTAAGTTCGTCTTCAGAGAAATCTTGCACGAGGGTACGAAAATAATAATCCAAATCCATGCGTGGCTCCCCCACGGGTTTTCCCCCAAATGCCATCTGGACTTGGCTTTTGTGCCGAACATATGTTTAAATGAGGCATCCGCCACTCAGTTGATGCCACTCTAGTCAGACACCAGATGGTCGCATCCTTAAGACTTGTGGTTGCAAGTAAATGCAATGAGAATTGTCGTGTAGCTTTGGGTTAACGAGTCAGATCCACGAAGAGGAATGCGATGAAAACTTTTCAATATATTGTTTCAAAAGTAAAGAATGGTGTAGGTATTTTTTAATGCGAAAAGAGAATGGAGAGTAGAGAGATGATTTAAAGAAAATTTAAAATTTGGAAAAGGTTTTAGAGAAAATGGTCTTTAAAAGGCTTTAAGAGTGATGGTGTTTGTTTGTTTTTAATAAAGAAGAATCCGGGCTCACTATTCTATTGTTCAACTATGTGTCATTCTCTTGAAAATTTAAATTGCCTTAATGAGATCATAGACAAAGATTAGTTTTTTAGAAGGGATCAAGTAAAACACATAAGATGAGTTTTGAAAAAATTTACTTCAGTTTAAAATAGTTCTTAATTGGAATGTTAAATCATCAAAATTTTCTCAAGTATGAAATAAAAACCAGTTTAAGACTTGTTTTCAAGTTTAAAGTTTAAGATAAGTCCAAGCCCATTCTCATGCACCTTCAAGAACACTCGTCAATATGTAAGGCTTAGTTTAGGCATTCATATGATTCATTTGGGCTTTTTTATAGAAATCAATCAAGAAGAATACTTTTAAAGGAAGAAGAATAGTGAGCCCAGAAAACCAATTTAGCTATTCAAACGATAGAAAAGAAAACAAATGAATGAAATGAAAACATATACATACCAGTAAAGTTGAGCAGAGTTTAAGCAGTGGTGAATCTCCTTTGATTGTCACTTCATCGGTCAATTACACACTCTTTTCCTCTCTCTCATTTATTTCTGAACTGAACTATAAAATTAAAATTTGAGATTCAACTTCTCATAAGCTATCTAACAATGATCCTAAATCCTAAAAATAAAGAAAGAAATTAAACTAGACTTCGGTGCCTTCTTATTTGTAGAATGCAGTATTTATAGCCAAAAACCCGAGTGGAGAGAGCGTGAGCAGATAGGGAAAGCAAACGCTTCCCTATCCCTTCAACAAAGTCGCGGATTCATGGCTTTTGCCACGGTTCCGCGGCCCATATGTGGCCATTTGGCCATATCAAGGGTCGCGATCCTTTGGATTTTGATTTGCTTTCCATTTATCCCAAAAGATTTGCCATTTCACCTTCTATTTTTGACGATTCTTTATTGATCTTCAGTTAACTAACTGGATTTATTGAAAATCTAAATTTACTAATTTTCAACCGGTTTTATCTCTTTTGATTTGCATTGATTTTCAGCTTGAATCATCTCTATCCTCTTGAATATTTATCCCCATCTTTATTTAAGACTAAACTTTAATTAAATTAGAATTAAAGTGGGCTTTTGGGCTCAATTTTCTTCCATCTCCATTAGTAATGGGCATGTACATTATTAAATAAAAATAAGACTTAATAATAGGATTTATTAGATAATAAACATGATAATGTGATAATAAATATGCAATATCGGTGACCGATCAACTTACAATGAAGTTCCATCTTTTCATGAAGTTGTTCGTTTTGTGGAAAAAAATCATGTCCAAGTCTCCTTCCTTTAGACATTTGCATCTAGTCTGTTGTGCCCACAATGCTTTCTCTTTCTGATAGATTTTGTCTAGAGTACTCTTACACTCCCTGTATCGCCCTGATCCCGCAGGTACGGGGACTCTATGACGACGTACATACGCAGAGCGGAGATACCCTCACGTACGTACGATAAGCCTCAGTATAGGGAATAACCTCAATACATACAAATAGTTTCGGCTTTAGATAAGTACATGAATACCCGTAAAAGGGGTCAGTGATCAAAATAGATATAGAAACAATGAGAAATATGAAAAGAAAACAAAAGAATAAAAATACCTATAAATGTGATGGGTCTCCTATGTGCATCCTGTGACGTGTCAGGTATCACGGTATCTCAGAACTTCAACCTGGGCACGCAAACCCATGATCGTCAGAAAGTGACCTAGTGAGTGGTAAAATGAAGAAAGCATTAATATATAGTATAATAATATAATCACGATAATAATATCTAAGACATGTTTAAATACCAATGATATAGTATAATAAGAATAAAGATCGGGAGCCATACACAAGTGTCGATATAGTATTAAGTGTTCCTAATTACATCAATGTGCATAAGTAACATGTAATAAGTTTAATTACTTTATGTTTCATACTTAATCTAATAATAACAGTAGTTTAATGGTGACGTGATGAATATGAACATGTAGATATGAAGTATGCAACCATACTATAGCGATGTGATTATACGGTAACAGTGTCTACAGGATATGCAGAAACAAAAGATATGCAATGCAGAGTATACGTGTACATGAATAGTGTGTCACCACATGAAGTGTAACAAGTATCAGGAAGTGAAACAAGTTATACATGTGACATAATAGCGGAGAAAATATCAAGAATAGTAACAAGTAAAAGTGAACAGTAATATACATGTATCAATTAAGTCAGGTTATTCATACAATAATAATAATCAGTACCGCCTAGTATTTTAATTAATTTCTTCTAGTGTCTCATACCACTAGCAGTTCATACCAGAGCCCACACTCCAGCCAAACTCATCTGAACATGGCATACGGGTTCCATGATCTGAACAAGAGAGTGACCAAATAACAAGCGTTCCCGAAGTCACTATTGTTTATATTATTTTATTATGTTAATTGGAAACCCAAGGGTCAAGAAGCTTCGGTCGAGTGGGTGTATCCCGTGCATACCCGGGATCACGGCCTTACCAAGACTCCTTGACTGCCGAGACAAGGACCAACCCGCTAGGGTGAAACAAGCAACAGGAAACGGGAAGGTGGCCAGCACTACCATATCCCCTGCAGTGGGACTAATAATGATTCAAACATTCACCCAACAAGATCTAGTCAACCGTCAAATCTCCCCCAGTCCCAAGTTATATTAATTATATTTACACTACACAGTATATTAAGAACAAGTACAGCGCACGGTACATATAACAAATAGTAGGATATGAGCTCTATTGATAGAATAAAACAAGATAATAGAAAATGAAAAACAAGAGATGTGGGATTCTAGAGGTGGCTCCCATGTCTTGGATTCACATGGCACTAAGTTCCATGCATCGCATTTCAAAAGCTCACATATCCGGTAACGAGAATATCAATATCAGTAACGAGAAACCATCATATAACGGGAATATAGGAATATCCATGTAGCAATAATTTATATAATATAAATAATGATTCATGCAGCAAGAATACAGAGACAATTAATGCATGTATATCGGTGAGTCTATGTAATAGTGGTGTAAGAATATGAAGTAACTGTGCACAGAGTATTCATGTAATGTTATCCAGCGTAATAAAGTATCTGTGTATCAGTGGTTCATGAACATGCAATAATAGAGTCGTGTGTATCAGTCTCTACGTACTCGCGATACATGTACATGGAACAAAAGTATCTAGTGTAACTGGTATTTATATGATACAATCACGTCAGGATGAAATACAGTGTCCGGTATAATAGAATGTCCATGTAATGATGATACTAATACATGTAATAACAATGATTGTGTCCCAATGATACAATACATGAGATAGTAGTGTCCCTGAATATAACGTGACAGTACCGAATGTGTCAGTGGTTGTTCAGGTAATGGTGACAATGTCAGGGTGAAAGCTATATCATGAGTATAGATCAATACATCTGTAGATACGCATCATATTTATTTTACTACTGTGATCAATAAGATACAAATATTATAGATAATGACTTATTTTCAAACTCTTCACAACCAATTTTAATAATTATTACTTTAGATATTATTCTGGAAATCCCTTTATCAATTGTTTTAAACTTACGCAAGATTCAGCTAATTCACCTATATTTTATAATAAATCAAGAAAAGAAATGAAGTATTATATTAGTAAATACCTTTGAAGAACAATCGAGCATGTTTTCATTTTAGTATTTATTGATAATTACAATTTATTAAATAATTTATGGTGAGTTATCATTAATCACGGTTCATTAAATAAACAATCAATAAATTTCATATAACATGATAAAATATAATTTTTAAAAGAAAAACACTCACAAAATAGCTATGGGAAGGTAGCTCTCTTTCTCATGATCACAGCAGTTCTAGAATCGTCCAGATCGGGCACTGGATGCTCAAGCTATCACCGGTACACTAAAATCATAACAAAAGGGTTAATTATGCAATAAATATGTTAAAAAGGAAAATGTTATAAATTAATAGGGGGTTTTCTGTATGTTTACCTTTCTCCATATAGGGTGCGGTTATAGGCTGATAGTGGGTCGGGTTTGAATCCAATGCCTAAACCCAATGACTTAAGTGATCAGGCTATTTGATCATGGGTTAATGGGTTGCAAACGGGTTGTTAATGGGTAAATGGGTTTATATTCTGATTATTGTTTAAACCCAATTAGAGAGAGAAAGAGAATGAGAGAGGAGGGGGAGAAGGGGATAGCAACATCCAGCCCTGGCCTCGCCAGTGCTGGCGCCCCGCCGACGGCAATGCCCAGAGAATGAAGGAGAAAGAAAGAAGAAGAAGAAGGAGAAGAAGAAGAAGAACATGAAGAAGAAGAAGAAGAAGAAAAAGAAGAAGAAGAAAGGAAGAGGGTGGCGCCCAGCTGGAGGCGCGGTGGCGTGCCAGCCACCGCGCGCCGGCCTGCCGACAGGTCTAGCCCCCACCGTTGACAAAAAGAGAGAGTGAGGGGGAGAGGGACAGTGAGAAAGAGTGAGAAAGAGAGGGAAGAGAGCGAGAAAAAGAGGGGTGAGAGAGAAATAGGGATAAATTAGAGATGGAAAGAGAGAGGGAAAAGATTTAAAAGGGAAAGGAGGAAGGCGGTGGGCTAATGGCGGTGGAGGAAGAGTTTGGAAAAAAGGAGAAGAAAAGGAGATATATAAAATAATATTTATTATTATTTTATTGGTCCAATATTGAACTAGCTCCGAAGGGTTCTCAAAAAATTCTGTAAAATAGCAAATATTTGCAAGTTAAAAATCATGGAGTGTATGTCCGATACCGGGCGACACTGGTTTGGCCAGTTTTTCAGAAAATTCAGAAAAATCTAAAATATTGAAAAATAATATCTGAAACTGAAATCGGCTCAATTTGGCTACCAAAAAGATCAAATCAATTTTGTACACCGTATTGAATACTACTACTGTGATATGGTACATCAAGGATCGGGGGGTTACACTCCCTGAGTTCTACTAATTTCTGTGAAGATGGGGGAAGGTCTCCTCTTTCTTCTCCAAATGATCAATGGTCGAAAGGAGTTCCTTCTTTTGGAGGAAAATGTTCCTGAAAGAGTGCTTGTCCCAAATCGATAAATACCTTCTCAATCTATAGAGCTTAGTGGATAAGATGCCTGCCGCATCTGACCGATTCATAATTATATTCCAGCTAACAGAGATAACCATCTCCAAACCCTCTTTCGAAAGCCATATCTTCTCGAACATGTAACGTTTTATTGGTGCAAGGTTCATGCTCCCCAGTAGTAAGGCTGAGAGGAACATGGACAGAGGTCTGTTAAGATGGTGCCAATTCTGTTTCACAATCGTAACTTCGTCTCAGAAATTAGGCCTCCTAGATATATGGTTTGGTCTGTAGATTGTCGTGATCACTTGCACCCAACCATCAGAAATCCTCCTGACAACTAAAGAGAGCAATAACTTCTCTTGCCACTCGTCCAAACCATTGACTGTGGAGGCATTGAACCCAATGATGATGCCCCGGCAGAACCCGTGACATTACAAGTCCCTAATCCAACAAAGAGGTTACAGAGTTCGGTTTCTTCAAGGCAGGCAAAAATCAGCTATGAAGTAATTAATAATGTTCCTCACAGTACCTCTTTTCTCTGGCCTTTCCAAGCCTCTCACATTCCAAAATAGACTAATCATGGAACAACTAAAGTTGTAACTCATTCAGAGGTGAGGCGACCAAGCCCGGCCACCCTTTCGGCATCCAAATCCCGAGCAATACCCACCAGCTTTTATGCAATTAGTGATATATTGCTGCCAAGGGATATGCAACAGTGTAGGGCATAGACAAGAAAGAAGGCGATCAGGAAGACAAGCAAGAACTGAAAATGGCTTGAGGGATGCACCTGCATCAAAGCCGAGTTGTTCGCACTTGTGCGCCTGACTGAACATCGTCCCTTCCTAGGCCTTTCGCATAGCAGCAGTTATCTTGTGTTCATCCTCTTCTTCGTGGGGGGAGGCTCAAGTGCATCCTTTGAGGGAGGGGGAGTAGGATAGTCCACTAGTCCTACGGTGTCGATCGAGTTGTCATTTAATTGACCCATACTCCACCAGTCGTAAAGTTGCCGAGGATGCCATGTTCATTAGCAGTCCCTTCCCTTAAGGCTGATGAAGGCCGATGCGCTACCCCCAGGGGTGGATTTATATATAGCCTGGGTTTTGTAAAATTCTTATTAGCCCATCCAATTTTAGGTTAATTTTTTTGAGCCTAATTACTTAGGCTCACACTCAATTTTTTCGGTACTTTGGCATACATCCCACCTAGTTGATCGGGTCAAACACAACCGGGAAATAAAATTAGCTCTCTAAAGAGAAGTCTCATCCATAGGATCAAAGAAAACAAGTCATGACCTTAGGATCTAGGCTTTGCTAAAGGAGCCCAAAGCTTTATAACCCTGAAATCACGTGTCAACGCGAAATTGGCTCTCTTATAATATGAGCGTGTGCAGCACATGCATGAACTGAACCGATTTGGGAGGGCACTAGTCTTTATAAGGGGCCGAAGGTAATTGAGTTGAGTAAGGTAGTGTCTTAATGGCAGATGATTGAGCTCTAGAAGGTCCAGCCCCCATCTCCTCAAATGCATCTGGCGGCGAAACAACACTCCCATGCAACGACTCTTCCTCCTCCGACACCACGTCCACCCACTGTTGAGGGTAGTGTCTATGGTGTTGCCTTTCCTCGTGGCTGCTGTCGCCACCCTTGTCTTCTCTCATACCCCTCGCCATGGAGAGGAGGTTCGCGCCGAGCTCCAAGACCTTCTCCTTAGCTCTCTCCATTAAGACTAGTGAAAATTTTGTGATCATTAGAGATGAATTCTTAGAAAGTATTTTCACACTTGATGATAAAAAAAAAAAATTGTCACTTTCACACTTTTAGTCCGGCTTCTAGGATCTCAAACATTTTCTTCTTGTTACATTTTTATAGGGTATTTTTTGTAAGACGTAAATTAAGAAAACTATCATAAATTTTTACTCTATTTCAAAAACTATAAAGAACTTCCAAGAATACAATAAAATACTACAAACTTTCATAAAAACCTCAAAATTTTCCCTAAACTACTTTGAAAAGTCATATTTCATTAGAGTTTATTATACGTTTTAAAGTTAATGGTAGTTTTTTTGTGAAATCTAGGAACAATTTACGGTAGTTTCTTGAAATTAAATTTTTACTTTGCTAGTTTATGTCTTAACAGATCTCAGGCTGATGCCCCGATTTCAAGCGGGTTCTGGTTTTTGGGTGAGGCTGACTCGTATAAACAGACCATAAGTGTGAAACTTGCCCCACGCGATATTGTTGGGATTTGGGTCGAACAAATAATCCCACATCGGCTAGACGTAGGGATGGTCTTGGGTATATAAGGATTTGGGCAACTCCACTTAGAAGGCTAGTCTTTTGGGATGGAACCCGAGTCCTTCAAGTGGTATCAGAGTCATGCCCCCAAAAACTTAGTCGTGTGTGTGGGTGATGTTCGACGATGTTGGGCTCTCATGCGGTGTAGAGGACTGAAAAATTGGATCTCGATGGAGCATTTGATCTTCTTCTAGTGTGAAGATAGTTGAGCTTGCAGGGGAAAGTCTTTTGAGATGGAGCCCCGAGTCCTTCAAGCAATATTGGGTTGATTGAGCCCAACCCGTCAGAACTCAGAACATCCAAAATAGAAAGAAACCAAGCTGAACTAAACGAAGCCTAAATAAATGTATAAAAGAACTCATCCATTCACAAGAAAAGTCTTGCAAAATATGTTTTTTTTGTTATATGCTGTAAAAATAAACTAAGTGGACATAAAACTAATGCTTCGAACAGTTTGGTTATGAAATCATTTATCCCTTCGTTTTTACGGAGGGTTCAACAGTTATTAGTGGAAGTGAGATTAGACTGAACTTATCCCAGAGAAAGCGCACACACTACAACTACAAGATAATATTTGATCAAAAACCATCACTCACGACACAGAAACCTTGCATCATTGCACTTCTAATGATTACAAAAAAAAGAAAACAAAAAGAAATTAAGAGATTGATACTGGAAAAAAGAAAAGAAAAGAAAAAATTAACTCATCCGGTTGACAAACGAGAGCGCATTGCTGGTGACCTTTCTCGCACTCACGACCTTGTTCTTCACAGACTCTTTAAGTCCACTGCCGCCTGCAATGGACTGCAGGCTATATAGGCACATGTCCTGATCGGTGAGGGCCGAGCTCACCCACGTCTGCAAATTGCTCAGGCGCAGCCCGTACCCTGGGCTCCGGGCCACGCCCAAATTCCCCATCTCCTCCACTGACCGCTGGAGCCTGTCCGCGCTGTGGGCCATCATCCCGGCGCAGTCCTGGAACGCGCTCGGCCCGTGAGACCGCGGGGACTTGCCCCCGTCGCCGCCCGATGAGACGCGGGACACGTAGGTCGAGGCCTCGCGTGCCCGGGTCGCGCTGACGTTCAGGGCTACGTGGGCCAGCTGGCGGGGGTTGCGGGCCGCCGTCGATGCGGCGGGGGCTGAGAGGGACTGGATGCAGAAGAGGAGGGCGAGGGAGAGGATGAGGTTGATGGATGCTGATGCCATTTGTGTCTTTGGTTTGTTATCGCTAATGGCTTGCTTTGGGTACAGACTTGCTCCTTATATAGGCAAGATCAGGGGTTAGTCACTCCTGCTGCTTTCTTTGGTTCTTCTTGTCTGTGTTGAGTCAGCCTGTGATAAAGAATAATCTCACCTTAAAAAGCTATGTAAAAATCAAAAATATATGTAGAAAGTTGAGACTCTATCTATCAATTAAGTTTTTGAGTGAGAATAATTTTCAAACTATATTTTGTTTTCATTGGCTTGCCTTTCAAAATTGACTGATCTATTAAAATCAGCATTTGAGATTTGTGAATGGTGCAAGCCGATGTCATCACTGTTCATTATTTTATGGACAATTATAAATTTTTTTTGGACGACGACAATAACAACTAAGCCATTTGTCCCAAGTATTTGGGGTTGGCTACATGAACCAAAAGAGAATTACGCCGAATCGGGCACATGGATCAGTTTTCTCCACTCATTCCTATCGAGCAATATGTCTTTACTAAGACCTTTAACCTCCATATCTTGTCCTTTTACCTCCATCCATGTTTTCTTCGGTGTCCCCTGCGCTCTTTTAACTTGCCCTAAATTGATATGCTTTACTCGGCGGACTGGTGCATCTGTAGGTTTACGTCGCACATGGCCAAACCATCGTAGGCGGTTTTCTCTCATCTTCTATTTTATAGAAGCTACATTTATCTTAGTATGAATATCCTCATTTCTCATCTTATCTCTCCGCGTATTATCACACATCAAACGAAGCATGCGCATCTCTGCTACACTCATCTTCTGAGCATGACGTCTCTTTATAGCCCAACATTCTGTGCCATATAATAAAACTGACCTAATAGCAGTCCGATAAAACTTTTCCTCCAACCAGATAATTATAATTTTTTTTTAGTGTAATATAATTGCGAGGATTAAATTATACAAGTGGTTATAAAATAATAGATGGTTACTGTTATCACGGACTGGTTCAAAAGTTGACAAGAACTCGAGGATTCAAATTACTCTTTTTCTAGAAAGTACTAATTAGTAGTAGGTTAAGTCAACAACTGAGCTTGGACTGCTGAGATTCTGCAGAGACCTACTACTGAGATTAGGTCCATATTATTTTACATGTGCAAAACATAAAGAACTGAATTGTCTACAACCTGCTTGCTTTAGATTCTTGTCCAGTTGTAGTTTGCCAGAGGGACAAGTTGTCTCTTAGGGAAGCGTTATACTCGGTTAATTAGTAAGCAAAGATGATGTTGCCATAAGAGACAGATTGTCTATCTTAAGCTGGATCCTAGAGCTTCCTTATAGATTTAAAAAAAAAAAATCAAATAAGTACAAAATATAGGAAGTTTCCTTCCATTGATCACAACTCACCTAAGCTTCTCCCTCGTGTGATTTGTTTATAGTTTAAGGGGAGACTAATGTTAATAGTAAATTAAATGTATAAAATTTGATTAGATCAATAATTTTCACACCTAATGTACAGCTAGACTGTGAGAGAATCGATGCTAATTGTAGATTAGACTTGTTTAAACACTAACAATTTTGGTAATTAATTAGCACTAATCTCTACTTAATTATAATGCGATGCAAGAAGAAGCATTTTTCCAATAATTTTAAGTTAACTGACTACTTTGATATTCACGTACAGCGCACATGCCAAGTTCTGGTTATCTGTTATCGAGGGGTGATTAACTATTTAATTATCATGTAACGTTCACCTTGAGGTGAAGCTGCCATTAGCACCTTATATTCAAACTTCAAATATTACACACACACTATCATCAGGTATAGATGTCATTGACATTGTTAGAATATCAAATAAACATGTCTTTTATGACATTAATTTTAGAAGTAGCAAAGATACCATAAGGTAAAAAAATGAAAAGTCATCATCATCAATTAGGAGAAATGAAGAATCATCATCAATTGAAAGAAATGAAGAGTCATCATCATCAATTAGGAGAAATGAAGAGTCATCATCAATTGAAAGAAATGAAGAGTCATCATCTTCAATTAGAAGGAATGAAGAGTCATCATCTTCAATTAGAAGGAATGAACAGTCACCATGAATTGGAGAAGTTAAAGAGTCATATATGCATTATTGTCATTTGTTTATGACATTAAAATAGATGGTTGGTATTCTTATAAGTTTTTTTTTTTGAAGCCTATAAAATATTAGTGTACCTCTTTGTTTTTTCAAAGCAAGCAAGTAAGATAGAAAAGTTGAATAAGACTCATTCTCCACTTAAAATTTTAGATTATAGTATATTAGTCCGTAGACTAGTATATAACAATTAGTATCAGAGCTAATTCAATTTCTTTTCCATCTCCTCTTCTCCTCATGGCCTCTACCAACAATCTCATCAATTCACAAGTACCCAAGTTATTGAAAGATAACTATGAGAGTTGGTCAATTCAGATGAAAGCTCTATTTGGTTCTCAAGAGTTGTTGGAGCTAATCTTTGATGGGTTCAAGGAACTCACACCGGAAGTAGAAGCTGCCTACACAGCCGAAAAGAAGAAGGCTCTTAAAGAGTATAGAAAGAAGGATAGTAAGGCTCGTTTTCTACTCTATCAAGGGTTGGACGAGTCTACCTTCGAGAGAGTTGCTGAAGCAACGACGAGCAAGAAAGCATGGGAAATCCTTGCTACCATCTACAAAAGAGTCGAGCGGGTGAAGCGAATTCACCTTCAAATTTTGAGGGAAGATCTTGAGGCCACTCAAATGAAAGATGAAGAAAAAAATCTTCGCTTATTATTCATGATTACTTCTAATTGTGAATAAAATGAGGAGAAATGGAGAGAAGCTGGAGGACATCCGACTGATGGAGAAATTGATGCGATCCTTCACATCAAAGTTCGAGCACGTGGTGGCGGCAATTGAGAAGTCCAAGAATTTGGAGGAGATCTCAATAAAAGAGCTTTTAGGATCTCTCCAAGTTCATGAGCAACGCATGCAAAAGAAGACCGGTTGCATAGTTTTGGAACAAGCATTAGAGTCAAAGCTGACTCTAAATAATCGAAGCTCACATAGTAGAGGTTGTGGTCATGGTAGAGGTAGGGGACGTGGTCCCCAACAACGAACCACTCAAAATCAAGTGGAGTTCCAAAGCTTCAGAGATCGAGGACGAAGCAGTCGGGAAAGATTTACATTTAGACGTGGAAACAATAAGAACGTCCAATGCTACAACTGTCAAAAAATTGGACACTATGCCTTGGATTGCTGGCACAGAACTGAAGATCTTACCAATCTTGTCGAAGCAATAAATGATGTGGGTAATAATTCTACTCTTCTTCTTTCTCATGATGATTCAAGTGTTCAGAATGATATTTGGTATCTTGACTCGGGTGCTAGCAACTACATGTGCGGAAAGAAAGAACTTTTTATGGAACTCGCAGAAGGAGTTCATGGAAGTGTGATCTTGGGAGATTCTTCAAAACTCCCTGTTGAAGCCAGATGGAAGATCAAAATCTACCAAAAGGATGGTAAACCCGAGTATATTTTCGATGTTTATTATATTTCTAATATGAAAAGTAATATTCTCAGCATCGGTCAATTACTCGAAAAAAGATATAAAGTACATATGGAGAACAACCATCTTTGGTTAAAAAATGCAAAAAGAGGTCTTATAGCTTGTATTAAGATGACAAAGAACCACATGTTTCCCTTGCATCTAACACGAAAATTGAGAAGTGTTTTTAAGGACTCATGAAGAATGAGTCATGGAGGTGGCATCTTCGCTTCGGTCATCTAAACTTCAGGGCCTGAAGTTACTATTTACAGCCGGCATGGTACGAGGTTTACCAATAATCGATCCATCAAGTCATACTTGTGAAGTTTGCATAATTGGTAAGTAAGCACGACTTCCTTTCCCAGTCGAAAGTCGTGGAGAGCGAAGGCACCATTGCAACTTGTTCATACTGACATCTGCGGACTACTAGATCTCATCTCTTTAGGAGGTAATAGATATTTTATTACCTTCATTGATGATTTCAGTAGAAAGTTGTGGGTGTACATTCTTAAAGAAAAATCTGCTGTTTTTACTACCTTCAAGAATTTTAAAGCTTTTGTTGAAGCAGAGAGTGGCCATAAGCTAATAACTCTCCGATCTGATCGAGGTGGTGAGTACACCTCAAATATGTTTCAAGAATATTGCAGGGAGAAAGGCATAAAAAGGCAGTTTACTACTGCTTGCACACTACAGCAAAATGGCATCACAGAAAGAAGGAACCGCACTATTCTTGACATGACAAGAACCATGCTCAAAGAAAAGGGGCTGCCGAAGCAGTTTTGGGCAGAAGTTGTGGCATGTTCAACTTACTTGCTCAACCGGTTCCCGACAAAACAAGCGAAGGGAAAGACTCCTCAAGAGGCATGGAGCGGTTACACGCCTAATGTCGCACACTTACGAATTTTTGGATGTGTTGCATATGCTCAAGTACCTGAAGTCAAAAGGAAGAAGCTTGACAATCATGGTGAAAAATGCATTTTCTTCGCATATAGCGAGGAGTCGAAGGCATACAAGCTCTACAATCTACTAACTAAGAAACTAGTGGTTCATAGAGACGTTGCCTTCAACGAAGCTGAAGCATGGAGTTGGAGCAATGAAGAGACTATCAAAGAGCAGCCCGTGGTGAATGAACCTGATGAGCCCCTACAGGAGGTTCCATCACCAGCTACACCACCATCTCCTCAACATGCTACACTGTCTCCCGCAAGAGGTTCTCCATCTTTTGGAGAAGGTAGTAATAGTGAATCCTCCATGCAACGAGTTCCCATCAAAATGAGAAGAAGAGATAGAAGAAGATAGAGAGACTAATCTCTTCTGCTTATATGCTGATCATGAGCCTCTCACTTTCCAAGAGGTCACGGAAGAAGATTGTTGGTAATCAGCAATGAAGGAGGAGATGCATGCCATCCAGAAGAACGACACATCTTAGTTGACAACACTTCCACAAAATCACAATGCAATCGGTGTCAAATGGGTGTACAAGATCAAATGCATAGCAGATAGTAAAGTTGATCGGTGCAAGGTAAGGCTTGTAGCGAAAGGCTACAAAAAAAAGTACGGCATCGACTATGAAGAAGTTTTTACACCAGTTACTCGATTAGACACGGTGAGACTATTAATTTCACTTGCAGCTCATCACAGGTGGAAGATATATCATCTAGATGTCAAGTCAGCATTTCTCAATGGTATTCTTGAAGAATGAATGTATATACAACAACCAGAAGATTTTCTGGTAAAAGGGCAAGAAGACAAAGTATATCGCCTAAAAAAAGCCTTGTACGGCTTAAAGCAGGCACCGCGGGCATGGAATGCCCGAATTGATGGTTATCTTCAGCAAAACAGCTTCACCAAATGTCCTTATGAGCACGCCATCTACATGAAGAGGAACCATCAAGGCGAATTTCTAATAATTTGTCTTTATGTTGATGACTTGTTATATACAGGAAGTAGCGCCGAGATGCTTATTGAATTCAAGGAGGTGATGTTCAATGAATTTAAGATGACGGACAATGGATTGATGTCCTCTATTCTTGGCATCAAAGTGAAGCAACAACAAGATGGGATATTTATATCTCAAAAGAAGTACATGAAGGAGATCTTGGAGAAATTCAAGATGAGTAACTGCAACCCAGTGAATACCCCAATAGCCACAGGAATGAAGCTATCAGGAGAAGGAAATGGAGATTTTGTAGACTCGACTTTTTTCAAAAGTCTAGTTGGTAGCCCGAGGTACTTAACGATCGCAAGACTCGATATTGTTTATCGAGTCGGACTTGTGAGTTGATATATGGAGACACCGAAGGAGTCTCATTGGCTAGGTGCAAAGAAAATTCAAAGGTATATCAAAGGCACACTCAGCCTTGGTCTATTTTATACTTATGGTGAAACTGCAGAGTTAGTAGGCTATTCAGATAGCGACTGGGGAGGTGACCAAGATGAGAAGAAAAACACCACTGGTTATGTCTTTTATCTTGGGTCAGCTGCATTTTCATGGACCTCAAAGAAGTAAGGAGTTGTGGCCTTATTATTTTCATGTGATGCAGAGTATGTGTCAGCTCATCTACTGTATATGAAGCTATTTGGTTGCGGAACATTTTAAAGGAGTTAGATCATTCACAAGAAGATGCTACTGTAATATTTGTGGACAACAAATCAGTCATCCAACTTGTAAAGAACCAGTTCATCATGGAGGAGCAGACATATAGATATACAGTTTCATTTTCTCAGAGGCCATATAAAGTAGAAAACCGCGGAGCTAGAGTATTGTCATACCATGTAGTAAGTAGTAGATATTTTCACTAAGTCGTTGCCTATTGAACCTTTCAGAAGACTAAAAGAAATGCTCGGTATGAAAACATTTTAATTTGAGGGGGCGTGTTGGAATATCAAATAAAAATGTCTTTTATGACATTAATTTTGAAAGTAAAAGAGACACCATATGGTGAAGAAATGAAGAGTCATCATCATCAATTAGAAGAAATGAAGAGTCATCATCAATTGAAAGAAATGAAGAGTCATCATCATCAATTAGGAGAAATGAAAAGTCATCATCAATTGAAAGAAATGAAGAGTCATCATCTTCAATTAGAAGGAATGAAAAGTTATCATCAATTTGAAGAAACGAAAAGTCACTATGAATTAGAGAAGTTAAATAGTCATATATGCATTATTATCATTTGTTTATGGCATTAAATAAATGGTTGGCATTCTTATAAGTTTTTTCTTTTAAGACTATAAAAAGCTAGTGTACCTCTTTATTTTTTCAAAACAAGCAAGTAAGAAAGAAAAGTTGAATAAGACCCATTATTCACTTAAAATTTAAGATTATAGTATATTAGTCCGTAGACTAGTATACAACAGACATAATGGTAAATATTAATCTCATTACGCGAGAGGTCTGGCACTATAAGATTTTGTAGAAGAGATCAGAGAAACAAAAATTAATCCTTTGAAAGATGAAGTTCATTGTTTTACTGAAGAAATGGAACCCTTCTGTGTGTATGTGCTTTGATCTAAACTGGAACTTCTTTAACTTTTTTTTAATAGATAATATGAACTTCTTTAACTTACTAAACACAAAAGAATATAAATTATAAGTCAAATAACTTAATCCTTCGTCACCTACATAACATAAAAGAAACCTACAAGCAGTTACATAAGTTGGGCTAAAAAAAAAATGATAAATTCAAGAGTTCTAAAAAAATAATTGATAAATTCAAGAGTTACTCTCACTCTCCTCTGCTAAGTGCTAAACATAAGTGAGGGATGTGTCTCTCATCCGAATTAGCATTCAGGTGAGCTTTTACTCAATGGGCTTTTGGACCGTTATTATTTAGTGACATGGGCTATTATTAAATAATGAATAGTATTAAGATTTCTTTGTAACACTATATGTATATTTTTTTATGGTAAAAATGAGAGATGAAAGATTTGAAAAAGATGTTAGAGACGGGCTAAGAGAGAGTCGGTGATGTGGAGAGAAAGAGAGAGTTCTCTTATAAACTTAAACTCTCTGTACTATCACTTTCATACTAGATCTCATATTTGTGCCCAATGCAGTAGACCGAAGTTGGACGGCCGAATAACGTAAATTTGATGTTCTTTCTTCTTGTGTTTGTGATTCTATATCTTGTGTACTTGAGATTATCAATCTCATGGCGAGTTGAGATCTTCAGTGGGGTATTCAATTCCCAACAGTCACAAGGCACACATGTTTTGTCAATTCTTTTCAAGTTATTTTAAGTCTGTGTTAAAAAAATGATCACTCAAAATCAAAGGTTAAACACACACAAGAATCTGCTAATTACTCTTGTTTTATCCATCCACTCGTAGATTTACAATATTATTGGGTTTTGCTAGCGAGTGATTATTGGGTTGAAACCAAATAAACTAGTAAATTTCAGTGGACCCGTCCTCTGAAATAACCTCAGCCACCCATTTCATTTGATGGCTGAGATTAATTTTCTTTGAGTTTGAGCGGGCTTCACGCCACTTCTATCTTCTTCCTGGTTCGCTACCTCGCCGAGGTCTTCGAGTTCCAGACGAGAAGAAGAAGCAGGGGGAAGCGGAGTTCGTCAAGGGGATGAAGAAGGACGAGTTATTCGACACGATCCTGGCCTCAAACTGTGGTGGAGGAGGTGAAGGAGTACTTCAACATTGAGGATGATTTCACGGCCAAAGAGAAGGAGAAGATCATGGCTGAGGACAATTGGGCCTTCTAGTGCAAGGAAGTACCATTGACAAGTTTTTACGAGAGAAATAGGAAATGTTGGGGGTCAAATATATTTGAAGATTTGTGAGAGTATTGATTAGTGCTCAACAACATAATTAAAGAGGTTAAATATTATAGATAGAACAACTACATGAAAAGAGTGAGAGATTAAAGTTCTTTTTTGTCATCTTCAGAAAAATACTTTGAATTTTGAGAGTGCAAAAGGGAAAATAGAAAAAAAAAGCAAGAACGCAAAAACCTACACTAATTAAGGCTTATTAACTTATACTCTGAAGGCACCAGTCAGCAACACCGAAGATTATTATAATCTTTTGCATGATGAGTAACAGATTTTTTTTTTCCTTTTCTTATCTCTTTTTTCGCATGGATATTCTACTTAATTAACTTATTATTTAGTCGTTTTCCTTAACTATTTGACAAATGACACTTCAATGAGTTTAAACAGTTTCAACTATTTGAGCACTTCTCATTGTGTTCTACATGAAACCATACAAGTCTTGCGCATCCCCTCACTGGCATAACTCAAGGTGTCAGATCTTTTATGCCTATTTTTTTAGAGTAAACAGTGAACTTATAAAGTCTCTGGTGTTTTATTAATAAACTTTTAACAGAACAACCGAACAGGTAGTATATAAAATACTGTGTTCCTCCTTAGCTATGTAGCTGATTGCAAGTGTAGACCTTTTATGTCTTGGTCCGGTCAATTCCGACCCTAATGTTAAACGAGGGCTTAGATTCGACTCTAGCTCGGTTATGTTGTGAATTCGGGGAGACGCCCCCATGACCGAATCGACTGGGGCAGCGCAGCAGAAACAAATCACAGGATCTACTAGATTAATGAGAAGAAGAGAAGAAGAAGATATCTCAAAATAGATAGAAAATCAACACACAATATAACATAGTTCCACCAATCAAACAGATCGCTTGTACATCCACGGGAGAAGGGAGAAAAACTTTATTAAAACTTTGGAGAGTACAATAAGAATTACTTACACTCACGCTGAGAAGATTACAAGCCCTTTGATGGCCGCTAAGAATAGCGAATCCTTGTGGCTAAGCTACTCTCAAGAAACTCTCATCTAGATGAATTACACACTTAGGAATTATAAATTCATTTGATTACATTGAAAGCCACCCCCAAGGGGTTATTTATAAACCATATATAGAACTCTCTTAATCTTAAACAAATTACATCAATACGAACAATCACCGCCTCAGAATAAAGAAACCCGGATCCAACTCAAATCTGGAAACCAATTCAGAAAAGAAAACTGTCAGACCCGTCATTAGTCTACTAGGTTAAGGTATTAGTGACTAATGTCATATATTAGTGGACTAGGCCCAAATATTAGTCGACTACTCTAACAAAATTTGAGAACCCCAACTCTCTGAAGCAAACCTAGTCGACTATACAATGTATTAATTAACTAATCCATGTGATTAGTCGACTATACCCAGCATTAGTCGACTGATAATGTGCACAGCTTCTTGTACACGTCCGTTCTTTGATCTCCGAGGTTTTGTCTACCTTCACGATGTATTTCAATCATAAATCCTAACAATCTCTCCCTTGACTCGAATACGTTCAAGTACGAGAACAGTCACCATGTTCCATGTGCTCCCATCCACGCACAATTGACAAAACTTGACTTTATCTCATCTCACTCCCTCTTCTCCATAACCCCCTCATAGGGTTCACAACTTGATTGGGTTGAATAAGTTTGGCTCAATTTGAACTTTATTACCCAATGATGATCCACACAGAATATGTAACACCCTGATTATTAATCACCGTAACACCCTGGTGATTAAATTAACATAATTTATTTAAAATTTAATTCTTGGTTTAAGGGAGTATATAATTTTAGTAGGAGTGAGGATGAAATCCAGTATTTTATATAATGAATATTTTCACATTTATGTGGGAAAGAATTTTAGTGGATTGAAAATTTGACAAATATGAATAAAGTGTGTGTAAGTGTATGAACTCGTATATGTAAATGGAGATGTGTGTGTGTTTGTGTGTGTAAGTAATATACAAAGTATCATCATAATTACAAATGCAAGAATTTAATATAGAAAGAGAGTTAATGGAGAGAGTAGGTGTGCATGTGAGGGGATGATGAAGGGTTGGGATTTACCTTGGATTATGTGATTACATGTGGAATGAGAAGAAAAAAGAGAGATAAATTGATTTGGTAATATGTATTGTCATAGGTGAGTTGCTGCTAATTAAGAGATGAATATTTTTTCATC
>JAVJIF010005766.1:205000-210485 GCA_038442645.1 Agave tequilana
AGCAGCAGCCGTTACTAGCTGCTGCGTGCGGCAGCACCAGCAGCAGCAGCCTCTGCTGGCTGCTGCCAGTGCCTCCTCTAGCCTGAGCCATGGCCAGATCCAAGGGAGGGAGAGAGGATTAGGGGAAGAGAGAGAGGAATTGATTTGGGGTGAGGGGTTGCTGCCGATTGCTCTCTAGTGAGAGGTGAAATTGGGGAAAGATGAAAAGAGAGAAGAAGTGGGTGAGAATAAGGTATATTTTCTTTTTCTTCTTTTTATATATTAGTGATGGCTTATTCTCTTAATGCCACATCATCCCCCTCATTCCCAAGTTGCCATAGGTCATACGACCTCCAAGTTAGGATTTAATATTAGTGTATTTGGTGGGGTAGTATAAATTATAGAAATACAACCATGTGATGATATATATATATAGGTATATTTTCATATATGAGGGGGTGTGTGTGTATGCATATATAAAAATAAATGTATCAATAATTATATACACAAAATTTATATTTATTAAAATTCATTTTGCCTCAAGAATTTCTCTACAAAATTTATAAAAAAAAATCTATTACACAAATTTTAATTCAATCGTTTCCCAGATAATTTGGTATAATCTTCATGAATAAGGATTTGGGTATTAAATTAGGATTTTAAAAATCGGGTGTTACAAACTTTCACTATTACTCTTCTCCCTTGAATAATGAACTTGCCCGAAATTGTTATGATGAGACTTACCTATCAACTGGGTGTCAATTTTGTCCTTATTGAGCAGATACTCCTTGACCTCATTGACCTTGATTGTTGACTTGTCTCTATAGATGATAGCTTCCCTAAAGCTCTTATATGAAGAAGGTAAAGACTACCGTAATAGAAATACTTGATCCTCATCTTCTATCTAACCTTATCTTATCTAAATCATTGATAATAAAAGAAAATTTTGCAATCTGAGATTTGATAGGGGCATCTGCATGCATGCGGAGAAAAAATAGACACTTCTTTAGAATCAACTGATTCGCCAACGACTTCTTCAGATAGTGGTCCTGAAGTCGCTCCCACAGAGAGGACGTTGTTTTCTCCATAGAAAACTCATCTAACACTTTGTCTGTCAAGCAAAGCTGAATAGTTGTCAAGACTTTCTCATCCAACTCCTGCCGAGTTTCTTCCTTCATATCTTGAGGCTTTTTTTTCTCTCGAGTAGTACTTTCTTCAACCCTCTCTGGGTAAGGATGGCGTTCATCCTAATATGTCACTTGCTGAAATTGATGACGCTATCAAACTTTTGAATATCAAATTTGATCGCAGACACATCTTCACGTTGACCTTGCTCTGATACCAATTATTGAAAAATAATTTGTATGTTCTTATACAAATTGTTGTGAATTCAAGGGAGGTCGCCCCCACGATTGGATCGACTGGGCTGACGCAATAGATACGAACCACAGGATTCACTAAGTCAACTTGAAGAAGAGGAGAGGAAGATATTCTAAAGTAGATAGAAAGCTAACACAATATAACATGGTTCCACCGATCAAACAAATCGTGTGTATGTCCACGGGAGAATGGGTGAAACTTTATTAAAATTTAGGGGAGTACAATAAGAATTACTTACACCTCATTCTGAGAAGTTACAAATCCTTGATGGCTGCGAAGAATAACGAATTCTTGTGGCTAAGCTTCTCTCACGAATTTCTCATCTAGATGAACTACACCTTTAGGAATTACGAATTCATAGAATTCTCTTGGAATACATTGAAGGCTACCCCTAAGGAGTTATTGTTGGCCCAGAGGCCCTTCACTCTAGTTTTGATAATGATTAACTCATGTAGTTATAGTCTACTAATAATCTTGTGATATTTAGTTTCAGATATTTGATCAAGATATTAGTAGGTGATTAGCTTCAGCAAAGGTGTTTGGAGCTTTCACATTTGATTCAAGAGCTGGAGCGTCAAGATCACATCTAGTACTCGATTGGAGTCAAGCTCGTTGGATCGTTTTTGGATCGAGTCGACTTGGAGAAGGAGTTCTACAAGAAGACAGTTTGTTTAGTTTAAGATTATTTAGATCTTCTGTAAAGGTAGATAGTGTTGATATACTCAAGTTCACATTGAAAAGGGGAAACACCTAGAGGGGGGTGAATAGGTGTTAGTGCTAATCTAAAACTAATTGCAAAACTAAGTGCGCTAAATGCGGAAGCTAATGCAAATTTTGCAACACACTTAGTACAATCAACAAGTGTAGCCGAATTCCCCGTGAAGGGCTCTGGACTAACTCCTCTTGATTCCCCTTGAATGGGTTGAGGTGCTATGTGAAGCTCTTGTTGATTAGGTACAAGTGAGGCACACACAAACAACCAAGCATATAAGTAATATAGCAATATGAAACTATGCAAGGCAACACAAGCAATATATGATATGTATGATATGGCAATGAGAATAATGCTTTTCACAAATGTAAAGAGAGAGAGTTTAGAGACAAGTGGATCAAACGCAAACACAATGATATGTTTTGAGGTTCGAGCATCCTTGCTCTACATCCCGCCTACACCACCGTGTAGGATTTCCAATCCACTATACCGTCCACCGAGGACTCCCACCGAGGGAACCTTCACCGAGAAGGATTTGTACAACGATGGAGTACCTAACTCCTCTCTCAAATAAACACCTCCTCACACAAGAGGGGTAGGCCCTTAGCCAAACAACCACAACAACCAACACCTCTACCGAAGAGGGTTACAACCAAACTCCACCTCTCACTAGAGGGAGCAAACCAATCACCCGATCACCTCTACCTAAGAGGGATACAATAAGAATAAGGGTCTTTACAACAAGTGGTTCCAAAAACCACAAACTTAATCTCTCTTTCTTTTCTCTTTTCTTTTCCACAAAAAACAAGATCCTAAATAGATTAGGATAGGTGATAGCTCAAGTGTGGAAACTAGGTGTTTGGAAAACAAGCAATAAAGAAAAACACTTGAGAAAATTCTTGCAAAAGATATAAAATGAAAACCAAGACAAATCTCCCAAAATATTCTTTTCTTTGATTTTTCCAAAAACCTAAAAACAAATAAGATGAATTCTTTTTAGCACAAAAACTATTTTGAAAACTTGTTTAAAACACTAGAGAAACACTAAAATTTTCTTCTTGAAAATCTTGGCCAAAAATCTAAAGAGATGGGGTTTATATAGGCCCAATACAAAACTAGCCGTTAGAGCTGAGCTGGCAGCTCTGACAGGCAACGGTCGACCGGCCCGGTCGACCGCCAACGGTCAGAAATATGACCGTTGGGCAACTGCGGTCGACCGGCCCGGTCGACCGAAACAAACAGAGAGCAGAGCTCTCAGACCCGGTCGACCGTCCGGGTCGACCGTCCCAAAGGCTCCAAACGTGCACAGATTTGTGCACGTCGGTCGACCGACCCCGGTCGACCGACCTCTGCCTAGTCGACTATGTCAGTTGACTTAGTCGACTAATAGAAGCCTGGAACAACAATCTGGATCAGAAAAACATGTTAAAATATTTTCTAAAAAATCTTTTAACACTTCTAAAAATCACCAAAAATATTTTATCATTTTATATGGAAACACAAACTTGTGATGAACATTTCAAGATATATATCAATCATATAAATTCATTTTTGTGTCTTGCCAATTTATCAAAACCAACACTAGTATTTTATCAAAGAGATGTTAAGCTCAAAATCAAGTTTGATAAAAGTTAAGCATGCATGTATAGAGTGAAACAACTATACATATATCAATTAAACTTGTTTTGATAAACTATTCCTGAAAACCAAATCCAAAACATGAAAACGTGTGTGTTTGTGCACTTGAGCATATCAACTATACTAAGCTTTACAAATGGATCTAAAACACACTATCTAAACTATGGATACCTAAGTCCTCTTGACGATCTTCATTCAAGTAGACTTGCTCCAAAACTCCATCCATGGGCTAGGCAATGTATGATCTTGAAGCTTTGGCCCTGGAATCATCATAAAAAGCTTCTAAACACCTTGTTGAAGCTAATCACCAACTAATATCTTGGTTAATGATCTGAAACTTAAACAACACAAGATTATTAGTAAACATAACTACATGAGTTAATCATCATCAAAACTAGAGTGGAAGGTCTTTGGCCAACAAAATTCACATACACACACAAGTTTTTAAGTTTATTGATTTTGGTTTTTCGGTTTAACCGATATTGGATTTCATGTCAAAATATATAGATATAAATCTTTATATGTATATGGATTCTATCCATATACAATATGCTTCAAAGTTGTTTTAATATCATATTTTTTATTTACATGAGTTTTGGAGAAAACGGTTTTTCATTTCAAAAATCTAAAGTTTGGAAAATACCGATTTTGGTTTAGAGCCTAAGTTCAATATCAAAAATGGTTCAAAATAGTTTATAATAGTTTGTGTTGAAATTTTGTCACACATATTTATATTTCAAATATATTATAAAACTTATTTTTGTGAAATTTATGTGATTTTATGGGATTTATTTGAAGTTAAAAAGTCAAGTTTTTAAATCCTAAAAATCCCTGCCAGGCTCTAGCGGTCGACCGTACGACGACCGATGTGCACGAAGATGTGCACATGGCCAGCCTCTTCGGCGGTCGATCAGGCCGGTCGACCGACTGGAAGCACCCCACTCTCGGATGGGGGCCGGTCGACCGGGCGGTCGACTGTAGGTTATGGCCCGGTCGACCGGGCGGTCGACGCTGGCTTAACGGTCAGAAAAGTGACCGTTGGCGGTCGACCGGGCGGTCGACCGGAAGGACAATTCTGCCCTTTCCAGCTATCAATGGGCAGATTTTTTGGTGGGCCATAAATAACCCCTTCTTCGGCTGATTTCACCAAGAATTGAAAAAGGAAAACATCTTTAAGTGTTTTTCAACAATAATTTTTGGGTTTAAAAGATTTACTTTTATTGTTTTAAAGTGTGGAAATTTCAAAGAAAATAGAGTCTTTTGGGAATTGGTTTTTGATCTAAATTTCTATATGTATTTGGAGATTTTCTGAAGTGATTTTCTTTGTTCAAAACACTTTAGTTTCTCACACTTAAGCTTATCTATCTATCCTATCTATTAGGATCTATTTTTGTGGAAAAATTAGTTGTGATTTTTGATACCATCAAGTGTGTAAACCTCCTTTTTTGTGATATCCCTCTAGTGAGAGGTGATTGTGTTGATCCCTCTTAGTAAAGAGGTGATGTTGGAGTGGTGGCTTTGTGCCTTATCCCTCTTGTGTGAGATTGATAGTTGTTTGGCTAAGTGCCCATCCCTCTAAGTGTAGAGGTGATTTGTGTTGTGCCTTACCTCTTGTGTAGAGGTTGTATTATTGGAGAGAGGAGTTGTGTACTCCCGGTTTGTATTACCTAAATTCTCAGTGGAGGTTCCCTGTGTGAGAAGTCTTGTGTGGACGATATAGTGAAATCCTCTATGTGAAGGCGGGGATGTAGAGTTGGGTGCTCGAACCTCGAAATA